>KQ999863.1:67680-84772 GCA_001598015.1 Dorcoceras hygrometricum | reverse complement strand
CACGGCTAGCTGTATCCCTGAACCATTGAGGGTCACACAAGTACTGGATTCATGATTCCTGAACGGAAACTGAGCTCAACGTGTTGAGTATAGGAGGAGGATTTTAGGGAGTGCGACTTCCTAAAAGTCAACAGGGGTCAAATTGCGATTTCCCAAAGTTGAGGGGCTAAACTGTAATTTTGGACTAGGTGGTCTGAAAAATTGTTTTTGCATCATAATGCTCAGTTTTTGAAACTGTGTTGATCGGTTCGATCTGATCGACGATCGGGATTATGATGAAACCACGGTGATTTAAATGAACCGAATGTTCATATGGACATGGGCTTGACCCAAGTCCATTGGGCCGGTTCAAGCCCATGTATGATTTAAATACTAGACTTGGTCTAGGGTTAGATCACAACATAACTTACACTCAAAACCCTAGCCTCCAATTTGCGCCTCCTCTCTAAACCTCACGGCCGCCGGCCACCTCTTGCGCCGCCGTCGTCCGCCGCCGCACCGCCGCCCGCCGTCGGTGATCACGTGATTGGACTTGTTCCGATCAACGTGACGAGGAGATTCCGTCCGTGGTGAATTCGTCAGGTCTTCTAGTGCAGACTGGTGAAGGACTCGTGCTTCCGGTCGTGGACCTGATTAAGGAGGATCTACTGCCACCTACACTTGAAGTGCCAGATTCCCTGTGAATTTGGTTGGAGCCAGGCGCCTAGACGCCAGCAAGGTGATATTCGATAAAACATCCTATGTATGTTTTATGATTTGATTTATATGTATTGAACGATTTCCGGGGCAATTTTTAAACTTCCGCTGCGCCCCTGGGAAACGGGATCCGGATCCAACACTGCGCCAACAGTATGTACGATATGAAATATATGAAGAAATGTTTTAAGATCATGAATGCATTCATACTTTAATGTTATTTTAATTACAAGTATGTGCTTGCATATGATTTTATTAGTATGTACTTTGTTATGTATTACGATAGAGCATGCTGAGCCTCTAGGCTCACTAGGTTTAAATTGTGCAGGTGGTGACCCTGCTGATGAGTTTACACCGACTGATGGTGAAGACAACTGAGCGCCTGTTGCAGCAGCACCCCTTGACCGCAGTAGTGTTATTTTGAGTTGATACAGTTTGATATGGGTTTAAAACATGTTATTTTCAGTATTTTTACTCACTTGATTTTATTATGTTGGATGTTTTAACGATTTTAAATATTCCTTAAGTTATGCTTAAAGTATTTTGAGAAAATGATTTAGAAATTCTTTTAAAGGGAACGAGCCATACTTTACGTTTAAGTATTCTGCACATGTTTTTTAAAAAAAAGTTTCTAGAGTCTGGTTCGTTTCAGTGAGTCTAATATTTGCGGATCTTGAATTCTACGTATAGCTTAGAGATTCCATATTTGCCAAGGTTGATTGTTTAAAACGGGATTCATGGATCAATGGTAAGGCATGGAGGACCTCATTAGAAGACAATATGGCTAAGACGTTTCGATGGAATGAGACAGAGTGCCTTCGAGAGGCCTTCAAGCGGAGACTGATGGCACACGCTAAATTCAGAGAACTATTCATTAAAAAACTATTGAATTCAAGGCGGAAATACTTTGTCCCTGGAGAGCTCTGAGGCGCTAACTGAGGCTCACATAATTGCAATGGTAGCCTATCTGGGGCCTAGGAAGCAGCAAAAGTTGGTATGGACACTTCTAGGACCCTCAAATCTATTTTTAGGACCAGATGAGGATACACCGGTATGTTCAATTTTGAGTTTCCAGAAGCCAACAGTGAAACTTTATACAAAATTTTTGATTCATCCGTCAGCACGATTTATAGATTTTATTCCAGATGTAGCTTTCAAAGCTTATCAGCACGGGCAACGTGTTGATCAAATTTGTGTATTTTTCGAAGAAGGTACACATGCAGAAGTCCCTCCCTCTCTTTCTGTATGTACACCAGTTGAACTGATATACGAAGAAAGTATTCCAGCACAGCCAGAGCGTAGTTTCAGTGAACCCCACAATGCTACAGCATTTGCACAGACAACTGCTCAACTCTGGATCTGTGTCCAGAATCATTTCGGAAATATTACAATCTCAAGAGCTTCTGTCATCCTTCCAATTAGATTTCAATGAGCGAATGACGTCTCTAGAGTTCGGTGTTGAAGATCTGCGTCAGTCACACATGGCGCCGGTCAACAAAAGTGGAGACAGCACTTGGATTTGATCAGGAGGGGAGACAAGCTCAAAGCTGACCTTTCCTTGGAGATTACAGCTACTAGAATGATGCTACACGAAGAGGCCCAGAAACAATCAGCTGAAATAACTTCGAGCCTCGCCACCCTCGGCTCTCAGCTTGCAGAAATAGTTGCTCATATCCAAAGTGCTGGTGATGTCAAAAAAGGGGAAGGTAGTAGCAGCAGCAGCAGAAAAGGTGAAAGTAGCAGTGGTGACAGATACAGGGACAGCAGTGGCAAGCGCATATGGGTTTGGGTTTGAGTCGTTGTTTTTAGTTTTTGAGGAGTTGTTTTGAGAAGAATTATCAGTTCTTGTACTTAGCAAGTTTCGTTGATTAATAAAAGAGAATTTTTGCTGTTAAGTTTTGTCATCATCAAAAAGAGGAAAATTGTTAGAAACAAAGTTTGAGTTTTGGTGATAACAAATACAAGAAACCGAACATGCTGTTAAGTTTTGTCATCATCAAAAAGAGGAAAATTGTTAGAAACAAAGTTTGAGTTTTGGTGATAACAAATACAAGAAACCGAACAACTTACAACCGTAAGATGCAGAACAGCATAGGACGTAACAGACCAGCTCAGAGCGTGTTGATCAGCTAAGAGTGGGAAGATCATATTAGAACAATAGATATCAGCTCAGAGTATGTCAAATAGTTTACGGTGATGCATTTCAGCTTAGAGAAAGCAGTACAGTTTACGACATAGATACTCATCTCAGGATGATGCATATCAGATTAGAACAAATCGAACAGCTCAGAAAGTCAGATTTCAGCTTAGAGCAAGTAGATCAGTTCAGAGAAGTCAGTTTCAGCTCAGAGCATGAAGATCAGCTTAGGGAGTCCCGATTCAGTTCAGAACAAGCAGATCAGCTCAGATAGCTTTGGATCAGATCTCAAGAGAAGTTTGCTATTTTTCACGTAACAGATCAGAGCTTACAAGCTTTCAGATCACGTTTACAGAAAACAGCTCAGAACACGCAAATATCTATTTGGACGTGATTCTATCAGATCAGATTAAATCAAACATATGCTTATTCACTGGCTAAATTATCGGATGCTATATTTGGACCTAACGGTACCTTTCCTGTGATTTGGGTAGAAGAAATGGCAAGTTCTTTGTAGAAGGAAAGAAATCAACTAGCGGTACATCAAATCTCTTGCAAATCGATTGAGATGGAAATCTCTATATATACAGAACGATGAACAGAAGCAAGCGATGATCTTTTGAATCAACTACGAACATCCTCTATATATACAGAACGATGAACAGAAGCAAGCGATGATCTTTTGAATCAACTACGAACATCTTTGATACACAGAATTCTACAAACAACTCAAGCCACACAATGATACTCTGCAGAACATACATAGCTCAGCATCTCACTGTTCATCATCAACTTCGTTACAACCTACACTCAAAAGCCTTATACTTATTCATTCGTGTTGTAACCACTCTGTAGTATTGCGTCTTGATTGTAAAATCAAAACCAGAGAGCATAGAAAGCGTGAAAGCTTGACCAGCTTAGAAGCTGTCGTTGTAATTGCATAACAGATCATGCATCTGTTTCTGTCGTGGTATTTCTAGGAGTTCTTACAGCTTGCGAGCTGTCGGATCGGGTTAGAGCAGGAGCTGCTGTAATCAAATATTCTAGTGGAATCCTTCCCATTCAAGGAAGAAGGGGAGACGTAGGAGTTTAAGCTCTGAACTTCCATAAACAAACTCTTGTCCCTTTTACTTTACTGCACTATTTTACAGCTTTTATATACTGCTTACAACTTTCGATATTATATATTTGTTCACTGTTTAATCGGGTTCATTCCGCACATTATCTTGTTTCCTGAGAGAACAACAGAAACTGAGATTCTCCAAAGCTGGTAACTCAGCTTAGTGGCAGCCGAAGGTTTAAATATTTTTGAAAGGAGTTTCAGAATATTTGTGAAGGAGTTCATTCATGGAGCTAAACAGTTTTAATATTCCCCTCTCTAACGATATAGCAAGAAAATTGGCTTCAGGATTTAAATATGCTTCTATGAGCTATATTTCAACCATATTTTCGATCCAACGGTCTCTAACCTTTCGATTACTTTGCAAATTTCTCGCTTTTATATTCTCTTCGTAGATATCTTCTCCAGCGGGGTTTGTCGGGGAGATACAGACATTTGGGGACGTAGAGAGGGTAGAAGCAAGCAAGGCTAAACCGTTGGAGGATATGTCATATGCGCCCCAGAACTGCAAATGTTAATTACCCAACAATGAAACACAGAAGACGACAGTGGGAAGAGCGGCGGTGAATCAGTTTACGGATTTGGTTGTTCATCCCTCGATACATATTTCATTGGTTATTCCTGACTCAGTGTTTAAAGATTTTCAACACGGCCAGCGTGTTGAACACTTTTGTGGGTTTTTCGAGGAATACTCTCGCACAGCTTCGGTACGTAACCAGACAGCTTCTCAGATCAGAGACTTAGTTCACAATCTTAGTCTCGAGCAGTTGAAATATCAAGAGCTATTAAATTCTTTCAAGTCTGCATTCAATCAGAGAATGATGTCTCTCGAGCTTAGTGTTTAAGATACACGTAAGTCACATCATTCGCTAACACGTACACAACGGAGACAGTACCTGGATTTGATAAAGAGCCGTGAAAGAGACCAAGCTGAACTTTCTTCAGAGATTACATCGACAAGGCTGTTTCAACTTGATGAGGCACGAACATCATCGTCTGAAGTTAATTCAAGTCTCGCCTCCATCAGCTCTCAGCTCGTGGAACTAGTTGCTCATATTAAAAGGGCTGGTGTTGTCAAAAAGGGGGAAGGTAGCAGAAGTAGCAGAAAAGGGGAAGGTAGCAGTAGCGGTAAACATAGATAGTTCTGAGAAATGATTTTGAGATTAGATTTCGGTTCTTGTACTTATCAAATTCTTTGATTTATAAAAGGAGAAATTTTTTACTCAATATAGCGGCTACGTTTTGTCATCACTAAAAAGAGGGAAATTGTTAAGAATAAAATTTTAAGTTTTAGTGATAACTAATACAAGAACTCGAACAGATTACAGCAGTGTGATGAAGAGCTGAACAGAATAGCTTAAGACTTCACAGACTAGCTCAGAGCGTGTCGGTCATCTAAGAGCATGCAGATCAGATTAGAATGACGCATATCAGCTCAGATCATGTCTAACAATTTATGATGATGCATTTCAGCTTAGAGGAAGCAGAACAGATTACAGCGTGGCTATTCAGCTCAGGACTATGCAGATTAGCTCAGAGCAAGTCGAACATCTCAGGACATCGGATTTCATCTTAAAGCAAGTAGATCAGCTTAGAGAGTCGTGATTCAGCTCAGACAACGCAGAAAACATCTTAGAGCAGTGCTCAGAGTTCAGAAGAGAACAACTTAGAGCGAAGACAGCACAGAAAACAGCTTAGAGCGAAGACAGCACAGAAAACAGGTTAGAGCGGAAACAGAATAGAGAACAGTTCAGAGCTCAAGAACAGCGTTCAGTTTAGATCATATAATAATTCAGATCAGAGCTTGAATAGCTAAGTCTCAGGTCAGTACTTATATTATCAGTTTACAGAACAGCTCAAAGGAACGTTTTCTAGATCAGCTTTGTATTGAGTATCAGATAGACCTGAAAATGGTTCAGTTCAGTAGAGAAAAACTCAGACAGTTTTGGATCAGATCTTAAGAGCAGATTACAGTTTTTCACGTAACAGCTTAGAGCTTACAAGCTTTCAGATCACGTCTACGAGGAACAGCTTAGAACATACAGTCATCAGTTTAGACGTGAATTTATCAGATCAGATCAGATCAATCATGTGCTTACCGGATGCTATTTATGGACCTAGTGGTATAATTCCTGTGATTCTGGTATGAAGAAAGGCAAGTTCTTCAAAGATGGAAAGAAGATAAACTAGCCAGTACAGCAAATAATTTGAATATTGATAGAGTTGGAGATCTCTATATAAAGAACGATGAACAGAAGCAACAAAAAAAAATATTGAACACAACAATTCTGCGAACGCTCACGAACAACCTTTATGCTATTTGCTATTACGCAGCACAAGTCATTTCGTGAACAGAAATACTAATGTTCATCATCTTATTCATTACAACCTTGCTCCCAAAAGCATTATATTCATTCATTGTAACAACTCTGTAGCCTTGGTTATTCACTGTAAATCATAAACATAGTGTATAGAGCGTGTGCAAGATGAAACAACTTAGAAGAAAACATTGTATTTTCAGAACAGATAACGAGTCTGTTTTATCGAAGTGCTAGGAGTTCTTACAGCTTGAGGGATGTCGAATCTGGTTAGAGCAGGAGCTGATATAATCAAATCTTCTAGTTGAATCCTTCCTGTACAAGGAAGAAGAGGAGACGTAGGAGTTTAACCTTCGAACGTACATAAACAAACTCTTGTCCATTTTACTTTACTGCACTATTTTACAGCTTTTATTTACTGCTTACAGCTTTCGATAATATATATTTGTTCACTGTTCAATCGAGTTCATTCCGCACAAATCTTTGTTACTCGAGAAAACAGTAACACACTGAGATCCTCAAAGCTGGTAACTCAGCATAGAGGTTAGCCGTAGGCTTTAAAAATCTTTTGAAAAGAGTTCTGAAAAAAATTGTGAAGGAGTTCATTCAATCCCCCTTCTGAACTCTAGAGCTGTATATTAACTCTATTTTCGATCCAAAATTATATCATTGTTAAACTATATTTTTTAATTAAGAATATGGAATTAATACTTTTATATTCAATTTATTAAAATATAAAGGTACAGTTTATTATTACGTATTATATTCAAGTTAATCCATTTGTAATCACATTAAATATAATATAAATTTTCCTCATATTATTTAATTTTTGTATTACTTTATCATATTATTCTGATAGGATCGTCGAAAGGAGCACAGAATTTTGAGGGTGAAAAAACTCCTTCTAAACTTTGTGTCTTTAAAGTTGCAAATCAGTTGAGCTACAATCTGACAACAAAACGGTTGAATTTGGAAAAAGATCAGATCTTAATTCTGATGAACACAAAACTTGTTATTATGTTTATGTTTATTAGAATGTGCTGGCCAAAGTGAAATATAAGAGAACTGAGTAGAGCAAATCAGTCAAAGAATTGTACAATATAAAAGAATAACTGAGCTCAGTTGGAGAAGAAGAGCCTGATGGATTTGTTTTGACAGATCCTGATTAAGTTTTGAATTACACAAAACCTATTATTGTGTTTCTAACAATTCCACTTAAGTGTACAGGTTTTAGAATCGAAGAAGATGATGAACAGTCGAAGAATCTGTCCAGCAGATGGTTCAAGTTAAAGTTCAGCAGTTGGTTTGGTGTATACACTTAGACGGCAGCTGTATTAGCAATGGAGACGTCCAAAGTTGAATCAGCTGTTCGTAATCAGGCGGAGGCCAAGTTGAACCAGCTGGAGCATAGTAAATCAGCTGGAACGATGACGAGAAAACAGCTGCAACCGCTAAAGAGTAAAGATGAACCAGCTGGAACATGATTTGAGAAGTCTGCTGGAAAAATAGATCGAAGAAGAAGATTCCAGTCGCAATTATAAGTACTGTTGACGAATCTGTTGACAGTCACTATTCAAGAAGCCAAGAAGAATCGCAAGCTGGAGCTGGAACGATAAAGATCAACTGGAGCGCTAAGTGTAGATGACATTAGCAGTGACGTCATCATTCAGCAGGAAGCTACAGTGTTCAGCAGGAAGCTATCAGCAGATGAGAAGAGAAGTGAAAGAGATGAAGCGACGTCGTGCTAAAGAATCAGCAGATGGTTTAGCGTTGATGACGTCATCGGTGACATCATCATAATCAGCAGATGGTTTGAGTCCAGCAGTCGCAAGATATCAGCAGGTAGCTTGTACATCCAGACGCAAGAGAGAAGAGACGTCGTAGAGGAGGAAATCCAGTCGCAAGCTACTGTTCACCAGCAGATGATATTTTGAGATAGCGATAGCAAAATGATGTCGTTTACATAAGTTGATACGACAGCGTTTTGCTCTTGCGCTAAAGATTCAGCAGATGCTCATTGCGTTGATAACCAGCAGAAGCAAGCATTTCAAGTCTACCAGCTGGATGACCAGACGCAAGCAACAGCACATCGAGTCGAGAGCCTCAAAGAACCAGATGTTGTTTTGCATCCAGTCGCAAGATTCATCCAGTCAACAAGATACGATGGATCCAGTCGCGAGCTTCAGTACTATGCATCCAGTCGCAAAGATCCAGACGCAAGAAAAGAAGAAGTAGCGAAGCTTGGCAAACAGACGCAAGATATCCAGTCGTAGTGATGAACCAGCAGCGAAGCAGTTGACAATTTACGAAGAGTTATCAAAGCTGGATGTCAACTGCTGAGCTCAATTCAAATGGAGAAAACGACAAGAAGCCTGCAAAAGAAAAGGACACAAGTACTATTCCCTGTCGGTACTTTACAGAACACTTTTGAACGGGAAGAATTTTGTGTCCAACGGGATTAATTTGAACAGAGGCTATATATGTGAAGGCAACGCCATTGAAGAAGGTTGACGAGAAAACAGACGAGAAGACGCAGTGAAAAACAGAGAGTTGTTGTCGCACAGAAAAGAAAATCAATAGAAGACAACAACAGAGGGAAAATGAATCTGAAGTGAAGCTGTCAATTACCATTCGAGAGAGAGCTTAATTGCAGTTGACAGTGGATCTAGAATTAGCTTGTTAGAGCATTTCCCTAGTGTGTGAGAAAAACAGAGAGTTGAGAGCTTCATTGTATCAATCTCACACACAGAGATTCATTCACATCCTTTGGTGAATGAATCTCAAAACGTTTCAACAGTTCCCGTCCAAGCACGATGACGTAAAACTCATGTGTATGTAGTTAGTCACACAGTTGCGGCTGGTGTGCAATGTTGAAGTCTAGGAGTTCTCGCAGCTGCTGGTTGCGGGATTGGGTCTGTACACGAGTTGTAAGATCAAATCTTCTAGTGGATCCTTCCGAGGTGGAAGAAGGGGAGATGTAGGACATTGAGGTCCGAACTTCCAGAAACAAATACTGTGTATCGTGTTCTTTAAGCTTTCAGCACTTGCATATTTTGTTTAGCATAAACACGTTTACAGTATTCAGCACTTGTTTTTATTTCAGCTTAGCATCGCATACAGTTAGCACACAAGCACTTGCAAATCTCGAACAGATTTATGTTGTACATAAATCTTTTTGAGTTGTTTTAAAACATTAGGATTCAGTTCTGGTATTTTCCGCATGATTTTTAAATCATACCAGATCTGTCTCCGGTGCTCTTCCTGTAAGTTTTTATGTGTTCAAGAACAATAGGTATTGCACCTCAAGTGTAGTAGCAGCGCGCAATATTTCCAATGTCTTTTAACAAGCGCGGCTGCTGATCCTATTTTTGGTCCCAACAATTGGTATCAGAGCAGGTTGTTCTTGAACGAGAACTATTTTTAAAACACATGTGCTATGGTTTTAATGTTTTTAACTGTTTTGAGAAGCTTATTTTATGAAGGCCAGATGTTGTTTTAATATAGAACCGGTTTTTTCGCTTGATGAACTGTCGGGATGCGCGAGTCTCGGGCAGATGCCAAGCTTCTATTTTCGTTGTGTTGTAAGATCACTTGGAGCGAGGCTCAGTGACAAGCACATGGGGCGAGATAGAAGAAGGAAAAATCTGAGCTGTTCTCTGTTTACTGGCTCTTCATATTTAAGCAACTCAGTAGCACTTGTTCATTTGAAATATTTTGTATGCTCTGATTTGTTTTTAAATGTTCTGTTTTGCGGATTTCCAGCTGATGCAAAATTTTGATTTTAAAATGATTTGAGCTCATGTTATAAAAGACAGGGAGAGTGGCGTCACTGTCTTTGACTAATTTGAGATTATGCATCAGCTTCAGTTTTTCAAAATCATATACTGTTGCATACGGTGCTTCCCAAAAGCTGATTTTGTTTTTCAAATTTAAAACTCCTGCTGTTACATTGATTTTGTTGTAACAAGTGTAGGGAGAGCTTTTGCTTTAAATATTGGGAAGACCAGCAGTTCACTCTCTTTTTGATTCCCACAAAAAGGGAGAGAATTGTTAGAACATGCATTGTTTATTTAAGGTTTTGTGTAAATCAAAAAGGGAGAGATTGATGGATCTGTTTTGACAGATCCTAATTAAGTTTTGAATTACACAAAACCTATTATTGTGTTTCTAACAATTCCACTTAAGTGTACAGGTTTTAGAATCGAAGAAGATGATGAACAGTCGAAGAATTTGTCCAGCAGATGGTTCAAGTTAAAGTTCAGCAGTTGGTTTGGTGTATACACTTAGACGGCAGCTGGATTAGCAATGGAGACGTCCAAAGTTGAATCAGCTGTTCGTAATCAGGCGAAGGCCAAGTTGAACCAGCTGGAGCATAGTAAATCAGCTGGAACGATGACGAGAAAACAGCTGCAACCGCTAAAGAGTAAAGATGAACCAGCTGGAACATGATTTGAGAAGTCTGCTGGAAAAATAGATCGAAGAAGAAGATTCCAGTCGCAATTATAAGTACTGTTAACGAATCTGTTGACAGTCGCTATTCAAGAAGCCAAGAAGAATCGCAAGCTGGAGCTGGAACGATAAAGATCAACTGGAGCGCTAAGTGTAGATGACATTAGCAGTGACGTCATCATTCAGCAGGAAGCTACAGTGTTCAGCAGGAAGCTATCAGCAGATGAGAAGAGAAGTGAAAGAGATGAAGCGACGTCATGCTAAAGAATCAGCAGATGGTTTAGCGTTGATGACATCATCGGTGACGTCATCATAATCAGCAGATGGTTTGAGTCCAGCAGTCGCAAGATATCAGCAGGTAGCTTGTACATCCAGACGCAAGAGAGAAGCGACGTCGTAGAGGAGGAAATCCAGTCGCAAGCTACTGTTCACCAACAGATGACATTTGGAGATAGCTATAGCAAAACGATGTCGTTTACATAAGTTGATACGATAGCGTTTTGCTCTTGCGCTAAAGATTCAGCAGATGCTCTTTGCGTTGATCACCAGCAGAAGCAAGCATTTCAAGTCTACCAGCTGGATGACCAGACGCAAGCAACAGCACATCCAGTCGAGCATCCAGTCGCAAGATTCATCCAGTCAACAAGATACGATGGATCCAGTCGCGAGCTTCAGTACTATGCATCCAGTCGCAAAGATCCAGACGCAAGAAAAGAAGAAGTAACGAAGCGTGGCAAACAGACGCAAGATATCCAGTCGTAGTGATGAACCAGCAGCGAAGCAGTTGACAATTTACGAAGAGTTATCAAAGCTGGATGTCAACTGCTGAGCTCAATTCAAATGGCGAAAACTACAATAAGCCTGCAAAAGAAAAGGACACAAGTACTATTACCTGTCGGTACTTTACAGAACACTTTTGAACGGGAAGAATTTTGTGTCCAACGGGATTAATTTGAATAGAGGCTATATATGCGAAGGCAACGCCATTGAAGAAGGTTGACGAGAAAACAGACGAGAAGACGCAGTGAAAAACAGAGAGTTGTTGTCGCACAGAAAAGAAAATCAATAGAAGACAACAACAGAGGGAAAATGAATCTGAAGTGATGCTGTCAATTACCATTCGAGAGAGAGCTTAATTGCAGTTGACAGTGGAGCTAGAATTAGCTTGTTAGAGCATTTCCCTAGTGTGTGAGAAAAACAGAGAGTTGAGAGCTTCATTGTATCAATCTCACACACAGAGATTCATTCACATCCTTTGGTGAATGAATCTCAAAACGTTTCAACAGTTCCCGTCCAAGCACGATGACGTAAAACTCATGTGTATGTAGTTAGTCACACAGTTGTGGCTGGTGTGCAATGTTGAAGTCTAGGAGTTCTCGCAGCTGCTGGTTGCGGGATTGGGTCTGTACACGAGTTGTAAGATCAAATCTTCTAGTGGATCCTTCCGAGGTGGAAGAAGGGGAGATGTAGGACATTGAGGTCCGAACTTCCAGAAACAAATACTGTGTATCGTGTTCTTTAAGCTTTCAGCACTTGCATATTTTGTTTAGCATAAACACGTTTACAGTATTCAGCACTTGTTTTTATTTCAGCTTAGCATCGCATACAGTTAGCACAAAAGCACTTGTAAATCTCGAACAGATTTATGTTGTACATAAATCTGTTTGAGTTGTTTTAAAATATTAGGATTCAGTTTTGGTATTTTCCGCATGATTTTTAAATCATACCAGATCTGTCTCCGGTGCTCTTCCTGTAAGTTTTTATGTGTTCAAGAACAAGAGGTATTGCACCTCAAGTGTAGTAGCAGCGCGCAATATTTCCAATGTCTTTTAACAAGCGCGACTGCTGATCCTATTTTCGGTCCCAACAGACCGATCAGTTCAGAGTTGAGAAGAGCAGATAAGATAGTGCAGTTCAGATCAGTTTAAGAGCAGAACATATTACTTATAGAGAACAGTTAGCTCAGAGATAAGCTGAAACATACTAAACCTCTAATTTTTTTTTTTTGAAAGCCGACGTGGAATAACATTTAATGAAAGCGATAAATAAAACCATAACTTAAGCATTAAAACAACATCTCAAAATGCGATAAAATGACTGCAAAAATCCTTAATCCACGTCTCAAAAGCCAATCATAAAAAAATCAGAGTACTCAAAAACTGTTTGCGAAAAAACTGAACATGTTTAAAAGTAGGTAACATGAAATAACTAAGCGGTCACGGGGTAACAGCCGCATCGGAGCATCAGACGTCCTCACCGCCGGTCGGAGTAATATCATCAACATTATCATGCTCACCTGCACAAGCTGCCTCCGCGACCAGTATCCGGTTTTTACATTCGTTCTCCCTGCTCCGGCCACCACTGCCGGAGCCCTTCCGACTGGACCACCCCAGGTCCAGACGGTTCTAACGTGACCGACCTTGCCTCAAACCGTGACTTAACCAGGGATAAATGGTCGCTGAAAGTGGACGCACCAGCCATACTGCGCGCCGCACGACCACCTGCTGGTATTCTTGTTCGTTCTCCTTGCTCCGGCAACCACTGATGGAGCCCTTCCGTCTGGACCACCCCCAGGTCCAGGAAATTCTAACCAGACCAACCTTGGCCCAAACCGTGGCCGCAACTGGACGCACGAAGGTTGTGAACCAGACGCACGCGACACACAGTAAAAACACACTGCACGGTGTAAAACTTCAAGCCACCGGTTCGACCCTAAACCTCCACTTCGAACCACGAAAAGCCACTCCTAGGACCACCATGAACCACTTAACAACGAGCCCAGACCCCTCAAGCAGACCATGAACCGAAGCCATGCAAAAGAATTCAAAATCGTGAGGTGCACATGAAGAGAGACATATGATCATGGACATGTACATTGAGATCTGAAACATTCACATAAAATTCATGCATAATCTTTGTAAAATAGTATATTATGATTTATATGGTGAGAAAAGAAAGAATATAACATGCCTTGATTGATAGAGAAGCGAAAATACGTGATACCGGAGCGGAGGACAATGGAGAAGACCACACCTTAGAGTTTCAATGGATAACTTGCAAGAGTTTGGTCACCTTGTGGAGGATGGAGGCTGAAGTTGGCTGATGAGAGGAGAGGCTAGGGTAATTTTCGAGTTTAGGTGAAGGGTGTATGAAAATGTGTACTAAAAAGCCCTTCTACCTTGTTTTATTTAAAGAAATAAGAGCCCATCATCATACTAGACCATCCTCTAAAACTTGCAAGAGTTTGGTCACCTTGTGGAGGATGGAGGCTGAAGTTGGCTGATGAGAGGAGAGGCTAGGGTAATTTTCGAGTTTAGGTGAAGGGTGTATGAAAATGTGTACTAAAAAGCCCTTCTACCTTGTTTTATTTAAAGAAATAAGAGCCCATCATCATACTAGACCATCCTCTAATTAAAAAGGCTTAAAAACATTTAAATTTCAGCCTCCAAGCCTTTAATTTTCTTAATATAAGGTCTCTCAATTTTAAAAGTGTCATAAAAGTCATAAAAATGGCCCGTATAGGCGAAAAACGGGTCCCCCTCGGTAACCGCGCATAAAATCTCATTATTTTGGAAATTTTGCATAAAATAAAAATATTTTGCTTTAAAATATGTCTAAGGACTAAAAAATTTAAATATTTTCGATTTGGTCGTCTCCGGACTCGTCCCCGCTTACCGGTCTCAAACCGTACCGTAAAGCTATATGCACACGTAACACATAAAATCATCATATAAACACATACATGACATGCAAATCATATTAACATAAGGTTTTTCCTCCTAGTCATGCATTAAATTCACGTAATTAGGATTTATGGGCGTTGCATAAGCAGATTAGATCAGATGAGAACAAGATTAGTTTAGATAAGAATTAGATCAGTTTAGATAAAGAGCAAATAGATCAGCTTAGAGAATAACAGTATCAACTCAGAGAACAATTCAGACCAGATAAGAACAAAGTAGATGATTTAGAATAGTATAGAACAAAGTAGTTCAGTTCAGATGAACAAGAGCCGTGGAGTTCAGTGATCAGATCAAGTTGGAGATTTGGATTAGATCAATTCATATGAGAACAACAGAGCTTAATTGAACAAAACAGATTAGAAAGGAGTTCTGATCAGATCAGCACAGGCTACCAGTTCGGAACGACAAAGTAGTTTGAACAAGCATTACTCAAACTGAATACAAGAGGTTCAAACTATTTTGTCCATTACGACAAAATGTCAGTTCAGTGCAGAAAAAGAAATAAATGCCCTCAACTACTCATGTATGAAAAAAGAACGACAAACACACAATTTCAGAACTTTACAGAAGCCACTTCAATGGATAGAAAATTATGTTCAGCATTCATATCAGATCAGAGGCTATATATACACCTGAACCAAAGATGAATGTGGCACCCTAGTATTTCTTTCAAAACAATCTCGAAAGCTCATGGAAATACGCACAACTTTTTCAATTTTTTGGGATTTAAAGGAAAACAAACGTTCAGGGATGGTTGTGCGATGGAAGGAATGATTCAGCTCACGCATAGCCCAACGGATTAGGTATTTGCAACGTGAGAACTGGTGACATTTTCGTGAGCTTATCACACACGGGTTGGGAAACAATAATTTTAATAATGTAAACGTTCAATACAAAACAACTCGTGGTGTCAGGCATCGTGCTCACAACAGATAAACACATGCGGAAGCTATCAAAAAGTGGGTAAAATTTTCGCTTTTAGGCCCGACGGTTTTAAACGTATAATTTAAAATACAACAATACTTAAAATAAGTTCCCAAATCATAAAACAATCAACAACAAAGCATACATAATTCATACATGTATCGGACTCCCCTACGGGTACAACAACAAAGCACAGGGCATCCCCCTGGCTAACTGATACATATATATATATATGCTATACGCTACTGGGACACACTAGCCACCTCCTGGGGCACCACCAGCTGGGTTGAAACCACGACCAGCTGTAGAACCTGGGTTTCCTGAAAACAATATAACAAAGAAACAAACCAAGCCCCGGAGGGACATGGGGTCAAACCCCAGTACGGAGAGCAATAATACAACAGAAATAACAGCAAGGAAAAGAATGCAGGTGCTATGCATGAGACGCCAAAGAACAATGGAAAGCTCTACCCACAAGGGAGCTAAGGAACTCAAACATAGCTCCAAGAAACATCAACAATGTACAGTGGCCACGGGGTGAGTTCACAGTGTGGTAGTGAGCCACTCGCCATGATACTACACCCACTTACCGGATGCATCAAACAACTCGACCTACTGTTGCCTCGCCCATGAACCGTGGTAATTAACCACTCGGCGCATGGTGGCAACGATCCCAGCAGGGAGATAAGAGTGCGGTATTGCCGCTCGCCCTCACATCCTGGTAAGAAAACAATAACAATGCAACAATGGTACAAAGACTGCCAAAACTGGATAGGATTACCATGCGTGTATGCAACAGGCGAGAATGCAAGCATATAAACATATGCAACGCAGCAAATACACAAATAGCACACACAATTCTCAACAGAACACAACCAGCAGGCACGGCAATTCCACATACCAGCGACTACAATTCATCCAAGCCATAATCTCGCTGTAATAAAATCTCAAATCCGTACCTTATACTGAGCAACAATTAAACCTGCGAGAAATCCCGAAGACTCTGGTAAAAGCCGAAAAACAGAACGTAGCTCTACCAAATCGATAGAACACTCGAACGGTAGCAACTTCGCGTTCCTCGACTAGCCAATTACAGCTTCAAAAACTGATATGAAATGGAAGAGCTTCTCAAGAGGAGTTCAACGCTACCTCGCACGAGCCAAAACAACCACCGGAACGACGGGAAATCGCCGGAAAAGCTCTCGGCTGAACAGTGCTCTAGGGTTCGAAAGATAAAGAACGAAAGGCTGGAAATATTTGCTAAGTATGGAATTGATACCACAATTCGAAGACCAAGTCTTCCTATAAATAGCACTTGCTACGACTGGGAATCAATAACAATTATTGTCCACCAACAAAACCAGTCGACACTAACAAATTTCCCAAACCAGCAGACGCAAGAACCAACAGCTGATCTATACAACAATCGCTAAAAATGACTAACGACTGGTTCTCAAAACGGCGTCGCACCAACTTACTCAAACGACGTCGCATACTAAACCAGCAGCTGGGTATCCAGTCGCAAGACAAAACAACGCAACGCTTCTCTCTCTCTGCTGGATCCAGTCGCAACCTCAAAACGCAGCGTTGCAACTAATTCGAACGACGTCGCTCCACTGACGTCATCCAGTCGCAAACTCTCGCGAAATACCAGCAGCAAGCAATAGCGTCCAAACTCACTCGCAGCTGGACTCCCAGTCGCAAC
>KQ999863.1:54837-65866 GCA_001598015.1 Dorcoceras hygrometricum | reverse complement strand
AGCTAAAACACGCTTCGACTGGTTTGCCACCGACCAGTCGCTAGCTCTCCAAACCAGCTGACACGTCATCCAGCAGGTACCTCAAATATGCGAAAAATACAAAATCTCCAGAATTGTTCAACACACGAAATGGAACCCGAAAATGCAACTCAAACACTCAAATAGAGATCTTAAACCAGCAGAACCTCTATTCATCGATTCATTCCAACGATAATTCTTAATTACAATTCCAGGTCTCACACGTGGGATGTATCAGCTTTGAGGGAATAAGATCGGAGTATGAATACTAACATAAAAATCTTTTGATACAAGTAGTTAGAAATCAGTTTAGAAACACTTCGAACTGAAATAGTCTGATACAATTTTGTTCAGAAAAAGGGATGCGGCCTATTGTAGCACGGAAATGCTGGTCATTCAATAAACACACATCCTCGATCTATTCCAACTCGTGCCGTCCATCTCTCAAGACTCTTCTCCTGCAATCATGAAAGCTAGTGAGCCTAGGGGCTCAGCAGGTAAATCTGGTAATAGCAAAGGCAGGCATGGAAAATAGCTTTTACTGTAAACTGAAAGCTCATAAGCTGATAGAACTGAAAATTGTGTTAGCATAACTGAACATGCGTAAACATACATAAAAACATTTAAAGAATTTGATGGTATTAAAGAAAGTAAACTTCAACATAATCTTTGCTCAAAACTGAGGTTGTAAACAACCCTATTCTATTTTCTTTCATATTATGGCGTAGAAGCTCTCGATAGGCCAGTTCGCTTGATCAAGATATCATCTGTATACAGGCTCTTGGGAATAAATCTCAAACTATGTGAAGGGGTATATAGGTTCGTCAACCCATAAACCTTGTCCTTACTGTTTTGAAGGGGTATATAGTTCGTCAACCATAATCATTGTCCTTCCTATGAAGGGGCACACCGATTCGTCAACCAGCATCCTCACCATCCCTCTGCTGACCATATTATTCTTTGCCATAAATCACTTAACTTTTGAAATCTACTTCCTTTGAAACTTTATGATATATGACAGAGAGTCTTCTACCTTCTCTCCTTCGTCTTCTTGCCATATATCATTAAAATATTTGAAATAACATATCGCACACAAGAGGATCGTTTTTGTTAAAAGACTCCATTTTTATTTGAAAAGACTGCCGGGCGTACGATGGAACATAGCTGAAGAAATTCTGAAATCAGCTCAGGATAGAAAACAGATCACGACTTAGATCAGATCTGGGTAGAAAAAAGATTACGAACATAAAATTGCTCTGAGTGAGGAAAACAGATTACGAGCATGAAAACAGCTCAGATCAAGAAACAGATCACGATGGATTGGTCAACTAAGCTTGGGGAAAGCCAACACAACATAGAATAATCGGCTAAATTTTGAAAGTCAACCAAGGTCAACCCAACTTAGGGTGATTAGACCATATCGTGAGCTTAGATCGGCTCGGAGGGAAAGACAGATTGCGAGCAGACTGGACAATGAAACCAGATCACGAGCAGGCTGAACAATGAAACCAGATTAGGAGCAGGCTGAACAATGAAACCAGATCACTTGCAGGCTGGACAATGAAACCAACTTGGAAAAATAAGCCTATTACGAATGTAAACTAGAGCAATTCAGGGATCAAACTATGAATTGAAATGATCGAATGAACATACGAGTTTAGGATAACAACAGGGTATTTAAAACAGCTTGGAGATGTTTGAACAGATTAGCTAAGCTTATCAGGTCGGAACAGAGTTCCAACTAGACCAGATTTCCTATCAGCTCAGTACCTCATCATTAGACATCCAGCACGGATACTGGAAAACAGCTTGGAGAAGTTCAAACAGATTAGCTAAGCTTATAACAGACGCTCAACACTCTAACTAGACCAGCTCTACCTATCAGCTGAGAACCTCATCCTTAACCATTCAGCACGGCTACTGGAAATAGCTTGGAGAAGTTCGAACAGATTAGCTAAGCTTATCAGGTCATAACAACGCTCTAGATAGACTAGCTCTGCCAATCAGCTCAGTACCTCATTCTTAGCCATCCAGCACGGGTACTAAAAATAGCTTGGAGAATCCCGAACAGATTAGCTAAGCTTATCAGGCCAGAAAACACTCTGGCTAGACCAGCTCTGCCAATCAGCTCAGAACTTCATCCCTAACCATCCAACACGAGTACTGGAAACAACTTAAATAAGTTCGAACAAATTACCTAAGCTTATCAGACCAGAACAGCGCACTAGCTAGACCAGCTCTGTCAATCAGCTCAAAACTTCAACCCTAACCGTCCAGCACGAGTGCTGGAAACATACATGATAACTCTACTTTGAAGCTACTATCGTACACCCAAAAATATTAAAGAGACGACAGCTCCAACTGTGAGGACCTCGATTCTAATCAAGTCTTAGAGGGAAATTAGCCAATAAACATTATTATGTGAGGACTGTACTTAACCGATGTCATTTATGATATAATATGAGCAGATTAGAGGAAACAACGATATGTGCTCACGTAAGTTGTTAGTGGAGGAAGTGTATTAGTTAACAGCTTAGGGGATTTGGTACGAGCTATTGGTAGCTCTCGGGTGGCATGGAATAGAACAGGCACGGGCTGAACTGAGTAGAACAGTTCTGGGCTGAACCTATTTTGTATTGTTCTTGGTTGGAGTTCCTGCCGTGAGCTGGTTTCTGGAGACACCAGCTTAGAGGCGAACCGCTTAAAGACGATCAGCTCTGGGATTTTTCCGTGTGAGTGTAAGCTGGATTCGGCTAGGGAGATTCTAGAAGCCCTAAGCTGGATGTTCAGAATTATGGGAAACAGGACTGTGCTAATTGGTGACGTCAGCTTGGGTGCAAGCTTATGGTGATCACAGTAGAGATAAGATCCGTTTGTGGTCTTCAGTTTTGGGATGAAAGCTGTTGGTGAAGAATCATCTTTGAACGAGTGCTGACTGGTGTTGTAAAGTGCAATCTGTTGAGATGTGCGCAAGCTGATTCTCGGCCATAAGCTGAAATGTACGCGAGAGCTGGAAAGCGTATGAGAGCTGATCGGGTAGCTGGCGGCTGGTTAAAGAACATCTTAGGTTCTGAGGTGAACGGTGACAATGTGCTGGACAGTTTGCTGTAAGCTGTTATGATGAGTCTGAGTAGATTGATCACATGTAGTTCGTGAGCTGTTAAAAGCTATCAGTCTGGCCGTAAGCTAATTGAGACGTACAGCTTGGAGAGTATTGCCGGACCACTCCGTGAGCTGAACTAACCATTGTATGCTGAGTAGAGCCTCGTGAGCTGGATTCTCTGAGCTGTTGGGCAGCGCAAGTTGAGAGGGTAGCAAAAGCTGATTGTCAGGCCCGGTGCGCAATACATAGATTTACCACACAGTAAACAATAGCGGAATCATTTAAAAAAGTGGCTAACATTTTTTGCTTTGTCCTGACGTAGAAAATCATACTTAAAATACAATGATACTCAAAATATTGATTTTACAACAGCCGAAAACCACCAACAGCAGATACAACAGCAAATACAAGCATAGAGTGACTCCTAACAGGGTACATCCCAAAACAGGAATAAAACATTACATCCTTCCGAGGAATTCCCCGGAGGCTGCTCTACTGCCTAATATAAATAATATACATATCTGGGACACTCTATCCACCTCCCTGGGCCCCACCAGCTGGGCCATCTCCACGACCAACTGAGAAACCTGGAAAACCTGAACAATATACAGACAAACAAAATACAGCATGCATATAGAGAAAGTTATAAATGCTATGCGATGCATGAGAACATGGAGCTCAAAGGATCCAAAGGACTGCTCACAGCTGAATACCAAAACTGGAAGTGGTCACCGAATGTGTTAGAGAATGGGAGTTACCCAGGCGCTCGATCACACATGGTACCAACCACAAATAGATTACAAGGATGGCCGCAACTCATGTGAGAGAAATGGGAGCTGCCCATGCGCTCAATCACACGAAATATCAGCACAAGCTAGAACAAAAGGCCACAACACATGTGAGAGAATGGAGCTACCCAAGCGGTCAATAACATGCACCCTGTCAACAAGAATTAGCTCAACAGCAAAGAACGACAGTTCACAAGTTCTCACAGTGGGCTGTTAACAAAGGCTCTCAACGGGATGAGCAGAACAACATGACATGCGTGTAGCATAACAACATCTTGCAAGATAACATACACACATAGATGCAAGCAACAACATAGAAGATAACAGCATACACATTGTTCAACATAACAGCACACACACATTTATACACAAGTCCATCTCAAAGCTATAATCATAAGCTCACATCCGTACCTTCGCTTTCTGAGCTACAATTACCACAACAAAGTCCCGAGCTACTCAATCTGAAACCTTCTAAGCCAAACAATAACAACCAGCTCAGGGGCATAGATATAGAAACTCCAACAGGGAGCTACGAGCTCAACCAGCTCTGTCCTACCCTTCGAACACAACAGATAGCTCTAAACGAAACGCAAGGTATAATCTAACACTTACCCAAAGCGTTACCTGAACGAAATAACCAATCGGCCGAAATGCTAACAGACTACACAAGGTAGCTCCTTTCTCGATCTTCCTCCAGCTTAACCCAAGCCTTCGAAAATGGTATAAGAAGATACGCATTGGCAAGAGGAGTCCAACGCTACCACTCTTGCTCAAATCTGAGTCTTCTACCGCCGGCAATCGGAGAAGATAAGGTTTGGTGAACAGTAACTAGGGTATCGCGACAGAAGAGAGTTCGATGTCGGGAGAAGATATATTTTCTAAGTGTCGGGAAATAACTGCGAAACTATAGTCAAAGTTCTCTATATATACAACTTTTCCCAAATCTAATGAATAGTATCCACCGACAACACTGGCTCAAAGCTGATACGCACTCAGATCTGAGTACCACTCCAGATCTGGACCATATGCTAAACCAGCGCGCTACTACCAAACGGCGTCGCACCACAATCCAACTAATTCATACACGTGTCTCTCCAAACGGCGTCGCATCGCTTCTAACCAAAATAATCAGATTCGAATGACCAGATCTGACACCAGCACAGACCAGCGTTCACTGATACCCAAAACGACATTGCACTGCCTTCCGGTCTAGACAACCCGAAACCGGTCCACAACAAACCCTCAAACCATGCCGGTTCACACAACGCTAACAACATACGCATCTCAAATCTGATTTCCTCCAAACGACGGCGTTTCGCTACCCGCGCAGGATATACAACCAGCGTTCCTAGCATGGCTTACGATAACCAGATTTGACCACCAACGCAGGTTACCATCGACCAGCGCCAAAGCCGAAATCACTAACCAGTACTTATCAACTCCCCAAATCTGCCTATTACTATGAAGAACTCTACAACTGTCTAGAACTGTTCCAACATACAAATATAGAGAAACCCGATACACTCACCAAGTATACCAGCTCAAAGCTGATCCATCCCAGATCTGTTCACGCCAAATCTGGTCAATACTAAACCCGATTAATTAACTTAATTAATCCAATAATATTTCGGGTCTCACATTCCTCCCCCACTGAAAATAAGATTTCGTCCTCGAAATCAAAGAACAACTCCAGAACTAAACAAAATCTCAACAGAAAACCAACACTGGTAAATCACGCTACGCACAATACAACCAGTAACCTCTAACACGCAACAAGAGGCTACTAACCAAGAGTTCTAGATAACTGGGAAGACAACAACAAGCTGACAAGCTACTGGAGTTAATGCAAGATTTACTCAAACAGATGAGGCCATTCACGTTGCATTTTCTCCTCTAACTCTCCCGTAGCTTCTTTCTTAGCGTTGCTTTCTCCACTGGACCATCACCAAGGGAATGGTCTTGTGCCTGAGCTGTTTCTCCTTCCTGTCCAGAATCTGCAAGGGATATTCAACATAGCTCAAAGTTTGATCCAGCTCCACCTCGTCAGTTCGCAACACATGAGAAGGATCTGGCTCATAATTCCTCAACATAAATACATGAACCACAACATGCAATGAGGACAGATCTGGTGGCAGAAACAAACGATAAGCCAAAGGACCAATCCTCTCCATAATCTCATAAGGTCCAACATAACGAGGAGCTAACTTACCATTGAGACCAAATCTCATCACACTTCTGAAAGGAGAAACTTTCAAGAAAACCAGATCTCCAACCCAAAATTCTAGAGGCCTACGCATACGATTCGCATAACTGGATTGGCGATCTTGTGCAACCTTCATTCGCTGTCGAATCAGATCTACTTGATCTCTCATCTGCTGCACAAATTCTGGAGAAGACAGGTGTTTCTCCCCCACTTCTTCCCAACAAATTGGCGATCTACACTTCCTACCATACAATGCCTCAAATGGTGTCATTCCAATTGTCACCTGATAGCTATTATTATAAGAAAACTCAACCAAAGATAATGAATCCTGCCAGCTACCACTAAAATACATCACAAGAACTCTCAATCCTCCAAAGTCTGGATAGTCCTCTCAGATTGACCATCGGTTTGGGGATGATAAGCAGTACTCATTGCCAATCTGGTGCCCAAAGCTGTTTGCAGACTCTTCCAAAATCTGAAAGTAAACCTCGGATCCCGATCTAAAACAATGGACACAGGCACACCATGCAATCGCACCACGAAATCTATGTACCGTTTCTCCATTTTCTTAAAAATATTCGTCATATTGTAGGGAATGAAGTGAGCAGACTTCGAAAGTCTATCAATCACAACCAAAATAGCGTCACAACCTCTGCTGAAACGAGGCAAATGGGTCACAAAATCCATAGCCACGTGCTCCCAATTCCATTGGGACACTTCTAAACTCTGTAATAAACCACCAGGTCTCATCCTTTCTGCCTTAACTTGCTGACAATTCAGACATCGAGCGACAAAACAGCAACATCGCTCTTCAAACCTGCCCACCAATAGTGCGACTTCAAGGCATGGTACATCTTCCTTGAACCAGGATGGACACTATGTCTACTACAGTGTGCTTCTCTCAAGATCTCCTCCTTCAAATCAATCAGATTTGACACTACCAACCTGCCACGAAATCTAAGACACCCTTCAGATGAGACAGAATAGTCTTCCGACTGTCTGGCTCTAACCTTCAACTTCAACTCATGGATAGATGGATCTGTTCTCTGAGCTGCTTTAATATTCGAAACTGTGGCTCAACTTGAAAAGAAGACACCACCACATAAACATCACCTGGGTAGAAACGACAACCAGTAGTGCTTAGATGCTCATGAACTTTCGAAATCTGCAACAAAGCAAGCATAGACACTTGAGGTTTTCTGCTCAATGCATCAGCAACTACATTCACTTTCCCAGGTTGATATTGGATCTCACAATCAAAATCATTAAGCGGCTCCATCCATCTACGCTGTCTCATGTTCAAATCTGACTGAGAAAAGATACTGAAGGTTCTTGTGGTCTGTATACACCACAAACTGCTCGTCATACAGATAATGGCGCCAAATCTTCAAGGCAAAGACTACGGCTGCCAACTCTAAATCATGAACTGGGTATCGAGTCTCATGCGGTTTCAACTAACGAGAGGCATACGCAATGACTCGACCATTCCGTATCAAAACACAACCAAATACATTAAGAGAAGCATTGGAACAAACCACAAAACCACCTGAACCCTAAGGTAAAGCCAACACTGGCGCTGTGGTTAGCTTCTCCTTGAGCAATCGAAAGTTGTTCTTGCATTCTTCTGTCCAAACAAATCTCTTGTCTTTCTAGATCAACTGCGTCATAGGCCTAGCTATACTAGAGAATCCCTCGATGAAGCGGCGATAATAGCTAGCCAATCCCAAAAAGCTACGAATCTCTGAAACATTCTGGGACCCAGAAATACTACTCTATCCAACCAAAACTCGCATTTGGAGAACTTAGCATACAACTGCGAGTCTCGTAGTGTTTGGAGAACCAACCTCAAATGCTCTTTGTGCTGCATTGAAGTCTTCGAGTACACCAATATATCATCGATGAATACAATCACAAACTGATCGATGAACTCTCGAAAGACTCAATTCATCAAATCCATGAATACTGCAGGGGCATTAGTCAAACCAAAAGGCATAACCAAAAACTCGTAATGCCCATACCTCATACGAAACGCAGTTTTCGCAACATCTTCCTCTGGAATATGCAACTGATGGTACCCCGAACGTAGATCGATCTTAGAGTACACCGCTGAACCCTGAAGCTGATCAAACAAATCATCGATCCTCGGTAGAGGATACTTATTCTTCACTGTCGCCTTATTTAGTTGCAAAAAATCAATACACATCCTCATTGAACCATCCTTCTTCACAAACTAGATAGGAGCTCCCCACGGTGGCATGCTCGGTCGAATAAAACCTTTTTCCAGCAAATCACTAAGTTGTACCTTTAACTCCCTCAACTCAGCTGGTGCTAAACGATAAGGGGTTCGCGAGATAGGACCGTACCGGGTACAACTCAATGCTGAAGTCAATCTCCCTTCTCGGAGGAAATCAAGGAATCTCCTCGGGGAACATCGGGGAAGTCGCGAGCAACAGGGATATCATTAAGCTCCACACACGATGAAAAGGATGCGTCCAAAGAATAGATCATGAACCCAGAGTTCTCCAACGACATAAGGCTAAACATCTCTATCGTAGAGATCAACGGAATCTTCGATTGGGAATCAAGGCCGTAGAAGTTTCACTTCTCGCCAGACAGGGACCAAAAATGCACAACGCCATGGAAACAGTCCACGGTGGCCCTAAAACTAGACAGCACGTCCATTCCCACAATGCAATCGAAATCCCACATCACTATACGAATCAGGTTTGCTGTCAGGCCTCGTGCTCACAACAGATAAACACATGCGGAAGCTATCAAAAAGTGGGTAAAATTTTCGCTTTTAGGCCCGACGGTTTTAAACATATAATTTAAAATACAACGATACTTAAAATAAGTTTCCAGTTTAAAACCAACAAGGCAACCTGCCAACATACAGCAAAACATACAACACCTCAAAGATATGTATCAGATACTAAATACCAAGTACAACAACAGAGCACAGGGCATCCCCTGGCATCCCACACTGATACATAAATATAAGTATGCTATATGCGACTGGGACACTCTAGCCACCTCCCGGGGCACCACCAGCTGGGGTGGCCACGGGGTGTGTTCACAGTGTGGTAGTGAGCCACTCGCCATGAAACTACACCCACTTACCGGATGCATCAAACAACTCAACCTGCTTTTGCCTCGCCCATGAACTGTGGTAGTTAACCACTCGGCGCATGGTGGCTACGATCCCAGCAGGGAGATGAGAGTGCGGTATTGCCGCTCGCCCTCACATCCTGGTAAGAAAACAACAACACTGCAACAAGGTACAAGAACTACCAAAACTGGAAAGGAATACCATGCGTGTATGTAACATGCGGGAATGCAAGCATATAAACATATGCAACGTAGCAAATACACAATTAGCATACACAACCCTCAACAGGACACAACCAGCAGACACGACAATTCCACATCCCATCGACTACAATTCATCCAAGCCATAACTTCGCTGTAAAACAAGCTCAAATCCATACCTTATACTGAGCAACAACTAACCGTGCGAGAAATCCCGAAGACTCTGGTAAAAGCCTGTTAAACACACGGCATACACAACGTAAATCTAACAGGTTTCTAATCAAGCTCACGGCTGGGAGTCTCACTCCACCAGCTGCCCAAAATACCTCAATAATTACATAGAAAGCTTAAAAACTATGGCTAGGAACAAGGTCTCACCGAAAACCAGAACGTAGTTCTACCAAATCGACGCAACACTCGAACGGTAGCAACTTCGTGTTCCTCGACTAGCCAATTGCAGCTTCTAAAACTGGTATGAATTGGAAGAGCTGCTCAAGAGGAGTCCAACGCTACCTCGCACGAGCCAATACAACCACCAGAACGACGGGAAATCGCCGGAAAGCTCACGGCTGAACAGTGTTCTAGGGTTCAAAAGATAAGGAACGAAAGGCTGGAAATATTTGCTAAGTATAGAATTGATACCACAATTCGAAGACCAAGTCTTCCTATAAATAGCACTAGCAACGACTGGAATCACTTCAAATAATTGTCCACTGACAAAACCAGTCGACGCAAACAATTTCCCAAACCAGCAGACGCAAGAACCAACAGCTGATCTCACCAACAATCGCTAAAATAACTAACAGCTGGTTCTCCAAAACGGCGTCGCACCAACTTACTCAAACGACGTCGCATACTACCAGCAGCTGGGTATCCAGTCGCAAGACAAAACAACGCAACGCTTCTCTCTGCTGGATCCAGTCGCAATTACAAAACGCAGCGTTGCAACTAATTCGAACGACGTCGCTCCACTGACGTCATCCAGTCGCTAGCTCTCGCGAAATACCAGCAGCAAGCAATAGCGTCGAAACTCACTCGCAGCTGGACTCCCAGTCGCAAAAACGAAACGACGACGCATCCTCTTCGAGCTACAGGAAAGTTGACCCGCGTTGACCTCTACATCTGCTGATCAACCAGCAGGAACTCAAACGCGATCTACCAGCTGGTACCAGACGCAATATCCAAACGACGTCGCACCAACTAATCTAAATGCAGTCGTTTTAGCCCTCAACGCAACTACGCTAAAGCATCTGCTGATCACAACAAACGCAACCAGACTTCACGCAAATGACGGCGTTTCAAGAATCTCGAGCTAAAACACGCTTTGACTGGTTTTGCCACCGACCAGCCGCTAGCTCTCATACCAGCTGACACGTCAACCAGCAGGTACCTCAAATATGCGAAAATACAAAATCTCCAGAATTGCTCAACACACGAAATGGAACCCGAAAATGCAACTCAAACACTCAAATAGAGATCTTAAACCAGCAGAACCTCTATTTATCGATTCATTCCAACGATAATTCTCAATTACAAATCCAGGTCTCACATTTCTCCCCCAATAAAAAGGATTTCTTCCTCGAAATCAAACAACAATTCGGAAAGCAC
>KQ999863.1:41394-54330 GCA_001598015.1 Dorcoceras hygrometricum | reverse complement strand
CTCTGAGCTGCTCGAATGCTAGAAACAGTCTGCGGTTCCACTTGGAAAGATGAAACCATCACGCAATCCTCAGCTGGGTAGAATCTCCAACCCGTAGTGTTCAGATGCTCTTGATCCTTAGAGATGTACAACGACGTAAGCATCTCACTAGACCTTCCTTCTCTAAAGCATCAGCCTACTACGTTCGACTTCCCAGGTTGGTATTTAATCTCACAGTAAAAATCCTTAAGCAACTCCATCCACCTACGCTGTCTCATGTTCAAGTCAGGCTGCGAAAACAGATACTGCAAACTCTTGTGGTCGGAGTACACCACAAACTGCTCGCCATACAGGTAGTGACGCCAGATCTTTAACGCAAAGACCACTGCTGCTAACTCCAAATCATGAACTGGGTAACGAGTCTCGTGCGGTTTTAACTGCCGCGAGGCATACGCAATGACTCTACCATTCTGCATCAACACACAACCCAATCCATTTAGCGAGGCGTCAGAACAAACAACAAAACCACCTGATCCGGACGGCAAAGCCAACACAGGCACAGTAGTTAAATTCTCCTTGAGCAGTTGAAAAGCATTCTCACACTGCTCAGTCCAAACAAACCGCTTATCCTTCTGGGTCAATTGGGTCATCGGCTTAGCTATAGAAGAAAATCCCTCAATGAAACGACGATAATAGCCAGCCAGACCTAAGAAACTGCGAATCTCAGACACATTTCTCGGTCGCTCCCAGTTCAACACCGCATTCACTTTACTGGGATCCACAGAAATGCCATCCGCTGAAATGACATGGCCCAGAAATACAACGCGTTGCAACCAGAACTCGCACTTGGAAAATTTCACGTACAACTGCCGCTCTCTCAACCTCAGAAGAACCATCTTCATGTGCTCCTTGTGCTCCCTCGGAGTCTTCGAGTAAACTAAGATGTCGTCAATAAAAACAATCACAAACTGATCTATGAACTCTCGGAAAACACGGTTCATCAGATCCATGAAGACTGCAGGCGCGTTTGTCAACCCAAACGGCATCACCAAAAACTCAAAATGTCCGTACCTCGTACGAAACGCAGTCTTCGCGACATCTTGGTCCCTTACTCTGAGCTGATGGTACCTGGAACGAAGATCAATCTTAGAATACACCGCAGAACCTTGCAACTGATCAAACAGATCATCAATTCTCGGCAACGGGTACTTATTCTTCACGATGGCTTTATTCAACTGACGAAAATCAATGCACATCCGCATTGAGCCATCCTTCTTCTTTACAAACAAAATGGGCGTCCCCACGGTGACATACTAGGGCGGATGAAACCCTTCTCCAGCAAATCATCTAACTGAACCTTGAGTTCTCTCAACTCCGCAGGCGCTAGATGATACGGGGCACGAGAAATCGGAGCTGTGCCTGGCACCAACTCTATGCTGAAGTCTATCTCTCGCCTCGGAGGAAAACCAGGAATCTCCTCCGGAAACACGTCGGGGAATTGTCGCACCACGGGAACGTCACTAAGCTGAACACTAGAAGAAGAAGACGCATCCAAAGCGTAAATCATAAAGCCAGCATTCCCCAAAGACAACAAGCTAAACATCTCCATCGCGGAGACCAGCGGAATCTTCGATCTCGAGTCCTGGCCGTAGAAGTCCCACTTCTCACCAGACAAAGGCCTAAAGCGCACAATCCCATGGAAGCAATCCACAGAGGCCCTGTAGTTGGACAGCACATCCATCCCAACTATACAATCGAAATCCCAAAGCATCAAACGGATCAAATTCGCTAACAAGGCATGCTCACCAAACCGCAGCACACCATCCAACAAAATCTCTTGCGAAAACAGGCTTACACCACCGGGGGTAGAAACAGAAACAACATCACTCAGAGGGACGGTACACAACCCATGCTCAACAACAAACGAATCAGAAATAAACGAATGCGATGCACCGGTGTCAAACAACATACGAGCAGGAAAGTCAAAGACAAGACATGTACCTCCAATCACCCGGCTCGGTGTCTCCTCGGCCTGCTCTCTCGTGAAGGCGTTAACCTGAGCCTGCTGAGGTCCTGGAAAGAAAGGTTGAGACGACTGCCCAAAACGCGAAGGGCCAGGCTGCTGAAACGGCCTAAACGGAGCCTCACCAAAACGGGGTTGCTAAAACTGCTGCGAACGGCCCCTAGACTGACCCCCACGACCCTGAGGCTGGGCCGTGGTCTGCTGTGCTCCAGCTGTCGGGCACACTCTCGCAAAGTGCCCATACTGACCACAAAGGTTGCAGGAACCCTGCACACCAACACACTGCATGGAAGAATGCTTTCCACCGCAAAAACCACAAAACTCCGTCCGAGAGCCGCTGCTACTCGAACTGCCAAAACCAGAAGACCCTGAACCGGACTTCTTCTTGAATTGCTGACCGCGGGGTCGAAACCTCTGACGGCCAGACTGCTGAGCTACCTGCTGCTGCTGCTGCTGAGGAAAATGCACGGAATTAGAACTCTGGGACGACTGAGCTCCCTGATCAGTGGGCCTACCACCCTGCACCGCCTGCACCACCTGCGCTCTATGCGCACTACGGCTCTTCATGCCCTCTTCGATGTGGATAGCAGTATCCACGGCCTCAGCATAAGACTTGGGCTTGCTTGTCAAAACGCTCTGGTACAGATCCCCATTCAAGCCCTCCACAAACCTGGTGCTCTTGGCCCTCTCCCAGCCAGCAACATGCGGAATATACGCCAATAAAGCAGAAAACTTACGAGCATACTCGCGTACAGACAACGAACCTTGCTCCAAGAACTCGAACTCCCGCTCACGGGCAGCTACATAGGAGTCGGGAACATACTCCTGTCTGAAGACCTGATAGAAAGTGTCTCAAGTAATGCCAACACCAGTCTCCAGTAAGGTACTAGACGTACCTCTCCACCAACGTTCTGCGGACTTCCTCAACAGTAGGGTCACCAACCTCAACCGGAGGTCATCGTCATACTGGGCTCGATCAAACAGATGTATGACGCTATGGAGCCAAGAATCCGCGTCCTCACTCGACTCATCGCCATTGAAGATAGGAGGACTCATCCTCTGAAACCGAGCTATGACCACATCCATTCTCTCTACCGGAGCCGGCGGAGCTGCAGCCTCCTCCTCTCCACTACTCTCAAGAGTATGACTAGGCGCACTAGAATGATCCTCATTCTGCCCCCCTGATTCCTGGAATAGACCCCTACTACGACCACGACGTCTATGCGGCATCTAAAACACTCAACAGGATAAGGAAAACAGAACAGATACAGCAAAGAAAGCATATAACACAAAATATGCAGCACGTAGTCATATAAGTCAAGCACATGCAACACGCAACGATGTGCCTAGACTCAAGTGTGATCAAAGGAATTGAGCTTATCCCAGTTTAAGCTCTGATATCAAAAATGTCAGGCCTCGTGCTCACAACAGATAAACACATGCGGAAGCTATCAAAAAGTGGGTAAAATTTTCGCTTTTAGGCCCGACGGTTTTTAACATATAATTTAAAATACAACAATACTTAAAAATAAGTTCCCAAATCATAAACATTCAACAACAAAGCATACATAAGTCCAACATGTATCAAACTCCCCTAAGGGTACAACAATAAAGCGCAGGTCATCCCCCTGGCTAACTGATACATATACATATATATGCTATATGCTACTGGGACACACTCAAACCCCAGTACGGAAAGCAATAATACAACAAGAAATAACAGCAAGGATAAAATGCAGGTGCTATGCATGAGACGCCAAGGAACAATGGAAAGCTCGACCCACAAGGGAACTAAGGAACTCAAACATAGCTCCAAGAATCATCGACAACGTACAGTGGCCACGGGGTGTGTTCACAGTGTGGTAGTGAGCCACTCGCCGTGATACTACACCCACTTACCGGATGCATCAAACAACTCAACCTACTGTTGCCTCGTCCATGAACTGTGGTAGTTAACCACTCGGCTCATGGTGGCTACGATCCCAGCAGGGAGATGAGAGTGCGGTATTGCCGCTCGCCCTCACATCCTGGTAAGAAAACAATAACAATGCAACAATGGTACAAAGACTACCAAAACTGGAAAGGAATACCATGCGTGTATGCAACATGCGGGAATGCCAGCATATAAACATATGCAACGCAGCAAATACACAAATAGCATACACAATTCTCAACAGAACACAACCAGCAGGCACGGCAATTCCACATACCAGCGACTACAATTCATCAAAGCCATAACTTCGTGTAAAACAAGCTCAAATCCGTACCTTAAACTGAGCAACAACTAACCCTGAGAGAAATCCCGAAGACTCTGGTAAAAGCCTGTTAAACACACGGAATACACAACGTAAATCTAACAGGTTGCTAATCAAGCTCACGGCTGGGAGTCTCACTCCACCAGCTGCCCAAAATACCTCAACAATTACATAGAAAGCTTAAAAACTATGGCTAGGAACAAGGTCTCACCGAAAACCAGAACGTAGTTCTACCAAATCGACGCAACACTCGAACGGCAGCAACTTCGCGTTCCTCGACTAGCCAATTACAGCTTCTAAAACTGGTATGAATTGGAAGATCTGCTCAAGAGGAGTCCAACGCTACCTCGCACGAGCCAAAACAACCACCGGAACGACGGGAAATCGCCGAAAAGCTCACGGCTGAACAGTGTTCTAGGGTTCGAAAGATAAGGAACGAAAGGCTGGAAATATTTGCTAAGTATAGAATTGATACCACAATTCGAAGACCAAGTCTTCCTATAAATAGCACTAGCAACGACTGGAATCACTTCAAATAATTGTCCACCGACAAAACCAGTCGACGCAAACAATTTCCCAAACCAGCAGACGCAAGAACCAACAGCTGATCTCACCAACAATCGCTAAAATAAATAACAGCTGGTTCTCCAAAACGGCGTCGCATCAACTTACTCAAACGACGTCGCATACTACCAGCAGCTGAGTATCCAGTCGCAAGACAAAACAACGCAACGCTTCTCTCTGCTGGATCCAGTCGCAACTACAAAACGCAGCGTTGCAACTAATTCGAACGACGTCGCTCCACTGACGTCATCCAGTCGCTAGCTCTCGCAAAATACCAGCAGCAAGCAATAGCGTCGAAACTCACTCGCAGCTGGACTCCCAGTCGCAACAACGAAACGACGACGCATCCTCTTCGAGCTACAGGAAAGTTGACCCGCGTTGAACTCTACATATGCTGATCAACCAGCAGGAACTCAAACGCGATCTACCAGCTGGTACCAGACGCAATATCCAAACGGCGTCGCGCCAACTAATCTAAACGATGTCGTTTTAGCCCTCAACGCAACTACGCTAAAGCATCTGTTGATCACAACAAACGCTACCAGACTTCACGCAAATGATTGCGTTTCAAGAATCTCGAGCTAAAACATGCTTCGACTGGTTTTTCCACCGACCAGCCGCTAGCTCTCATAACAGCTGACACGTCAACCAGCAGGTACCTCAAATATGCGAAAATACAAAATCTCCAGAATTGCTCAACACACGAAATGGAACCCGAAAATGCAACTCAAACACTCAAATAGAGATCTTAAACCAGCAGAACTTCTATTTATCGATTCATTCCAACGATGATTCTCAATTACAATTCCAGGTCTCACATTTGCTACCAACACGTTCTCACCAAACTTAATAATGCCATTCAACAAAAAATCTCGGGAGAACAGGCTCGCGCCGACAGGAGTCGCAACAGAAACAACATCACACAAAGAAATGGTTTGCAAACCATGCTCGACCACAAATGCATCAGCTATAAACAAATGTGATGCTCCAGTATCAAACAATACACGTGCAGGAAATTCAAAAACAGTACAAGTACCTGCAATCACTCCTCCTGGCGTGCCTTTCGCTTGCTCCCTCGTCATGGCATTCACATGTTCCTGCTGAGGTCCTGAGAACTGGGGCTGGGAAGACTGTCCAAATCGCGAAGGACCAGGCTGCTGAAACGGCCTATACTGAGTCTCCCCTACTCTCGACTGCAGAACAGGAAATTAAGGACCTCTAGATGACCCACCATAATGACCCTGAGGTGTGGATGCGGTGTGCTAAGATCCAGACAATGGACACACTCTCGCAAATTTTCCATATTTCCCACAAATGTTGCAAACACCCTGAACTCCTGTACACTACGTCGAGGGGTGCCTGCCTCCACATTGACCCCAAAAGGTAGCCCTAGGACTACTACTGCTTCTCAAACTGCCCGAGCCAGAAGAACTAGAACCCTGTTCATCCTAAACCTGTGGCGCCCAGACTGTTGTGCTGACTGTTGGGTCTGCTGCTGAGATGACGAGTGAAACTGGGGAGGTTGCACCCCTGGAACATTGGAACGTGAACCTTGCACCGCTGGAGGTCTAACCCGAGACCTACGGTTCTGTATCCCTTCATCGATATCCATTGCCTTGTCCACCGCGTCTGTTAAAGTAGATGCCCAACTAGCCAACTTGTGGCGTGTGGGTTTATAGACTCTTGTATATGAAAATCTTTATATATGATATTCGCATTTCATTTATGGCATTCTTTATCTTCATTGTGTTGTATAATGTTAACAATTGTGTTGGATAAAGACCTAGAATGCACCTCAATTGCGTTGAGTAACGACCTAGAATGCACTATAGTGTGTGTTAGATGTGATAGTGGGTATGACGGCTATCATGAAACACATCTAATAGTCACTGTGTATTCTGAATTAGTTCCTAGTCGATTGGGCCGTCAAAATGAGGATAAGGCCGCCCGAGCTCGAGACTAGTATCTGCGATGCAAAGTACCATGTTTCATTGGTAGGGAACATTGTGATGTTCTGAGCATGCAGATAGATAGTGACCTGGTGATCTATCGAACTACCCTCGTTCGGACTTTCCAAGTGGTTATCATTTGTCGAGTGGATAAGCCCGAGGTCTTGGTTGTACTGATTAGTCCTCATGACTCGAAACGTCATTGAGACTCTACATGATAGGCGTCTCACTTTGACTCGTTTTCCGACTTACTTGGGGTCATTAGGCGGCGGGATTGGGTGAGACCCCGATGCATGTAGGAGTCGATGCATCGTTGTCGAGGATTCAACGCTCGCACACATGCGTGGATATCCTATGCTATCTGAGGGGATAATAGTGTATAAATCTCTGGCCAGAGTACTAGAAGTGTTTTTAGGTAAATGGGTTTACCTAGTTACACTCGCGATGTCACTATTCGATCTCCAAGATGTATGCATAGCTATCGGATCTTTAGCGACTCTCGATTTACCAATGGTCGTTGATCTGATCGGGATATATGGATTGAAAGGACCGTACTGTACGCTAACCATGACCAACTGGTTCTTGCAGGCACTATCAGTGATACCTAGGGGATCATGGGGTGATGTTTCTAGACGCTCTTACCATGATCCGTTGGGCAAGTCCGAAATTGTGATTCCGGAGCCACAATGGTTGTGGGCTCATGGCTAGCTGTATCCCTGAATCATTGAGGGTCACACAAGTACTGGATTCGATATTCCCGCATGGAAACCGAGCTCAATGTGTTGAGCATGGGAAGAGGATTTTAGGGAGTGCGACTTCCTAAAAGTCAACAGGGGTCAAATCGTGATTTCCCGCTGTTGAGGGGCAAAACGGTCATTTTGCACTAGGGTTCTGAAAAATGGTTTTTCAGATCATAGTATTCAGTTTTTGAAACTGAGTCGATCGGTCTGATCTGATCGGCGATCGGAGTTATGATGAAGTCACGGTGATAGGGATGAACCGAATGTTCATACGTTGGACCCGGGCCCGTTGGGCCGGTCCCAGTCTATCACTAGTCTATTTAAATAGACTTAGAGGCTTTAATCAAAACACTTGACTCTTGATTACACTTAACCCTAACCCTAAAAGCACACGCCTCCCTCCTCTCCCAAATCGCCGCCGCCTTGCGCCGTCGCCCCTCGCCGGAATTTGTTCCGGCCAACTTTTCGAGGAGTTTCCGTCCGTGCCGATCTTGTCAGGCCTTCTAGTGCAGGCTGACGAAGGAGTCTCCCTTCCGGTCATGGACCTGATTGACGTAATCTACCGCCACCTACCGTGAAGTGCCGGTTTCCTCGTGAAACTGGTCGGAGCCAGGCGCCTAGACGCCAGCAAGGTAACTGCCTAAACGCCCTATGAATGGTTCATAGTTTGCATTATTTTGAATTGTATTGAACTTTTCCCGGCCTAATTTTATTCTTCCGCTGCCTCGCCGGGAGACGGGATCCGGATCCGCCACGGTTCCCCAACAGCGTCCGCATAACTGGTTGGTGAACTCGCCAACACCAAGGAATACAAATCCTCATTTAGCCCTTCCAAGAACCGGTCCCTCTTTGCCCTCTCTCGGCCAGACACATGAGGAAAGTAGGCCAGAAGAGAAGAAAACCTTCGAGCATACTCACCCACCGACATGGTTCCCTGAACCAAATTATCAAACTCACGCTCCCGGGTGCTGTACAGAAACTATCCCAAGTAATCCCCGCACCAGTCTCCTCAAGCGTACGTCAAGCACCTCTCCACCATCGCTCTGCATTCTTCCTCAGCTGAAACGTCGCCAAACTCAGTCTACGCTTATCATCATAGCGCACTTGGTCAAACAGTCTAGTAATATGCTGCAGCCAGGACTCAGCATCGGAACTACTCTCGTCACCATCGAAAGTCTGAGGATTCATACTCTGAAACCTCGCCATGATCAATTTCATCTCATCCACACGGGCTGCCCGCACATCAATCTCATCGTCAACCTGCCTAGCACGTCTACGACAGGATCACTACGCTGAATCTCCTCATTCTGACCCTCAGATTCTGCCGAAATCTGTCTGGTAGCTCTACCCCTACGTCTAGGCGGCATCTAGGCAAATACTAATACAGTAAGATCACACAGCAGATATAGCACATAGTCAAGCACATGCAACAAGCAACCAAGTGCCTAGACTCAAGTGTGATCAAAAAAATTCGATCTTATCCCAGTTTAAGGTCTGATACCAAATATATCAGGCCCGGTGCGCAATAAAGAGATTTACCATGCAGTAAAAAATAGCGGAAGCATTTAAAAAAAGTGGCTAAAAATTTTCGCTTTGGCCTGACGTAGAAATCATACTTTAAAATACAATGATAATCAAAATATTGGTTTTACAACAACCGAAAACCAACAACAGCAGATACAACAGAAAATACAAGCATAGAGTGACTACCTAATAGGGTACATCCCAAATCAGCAATAAAACATTACATCCTTCCGGGGCATTCCCCGGAGGCTGCTCTACTGCCTAATATAAATAATATACATAACTGGGACACTCTGTCCACCTCCCGGGGCCCCACCAGCTGGGCCATCTCCACGACCAGCTGAGAAATCTGGAAAACCTGAACAATACACAGGCAAACAAAACAATCAGCCCCGGAGGGACATAGGGTCAAACCTCAGTACGGAGAGCAACAAAATACATCATGAAAATAGAGCAAGTTATAAATTCTATGCGATGCATGAGAACAGGGAGCTCAAAGGATCCAAAGGACTGCTCACAGCTGAATACCAAAACTGGAAGTGGTCATCGAATGTGTGAGAGAATGGGAGTTACCCAGGCGCTCGATCACACATGGTACCAACCACAAACAGATTACAGGGATGGACGCAACTCATGTGAGAGAAATGGGAGCTGCCCATGCGCTCAATCACACGAATTATCAGCACAATCTAGAACAAAAGGCCACAACGCATGTGAGAGAATGGGAGCTACCCAGGCGCTCAATCACACGCACCCTGTCAATAAGAATTAGCGCAACAACAAAGAACGACATTTCACAAGTTCTCACGATGGGCTGTTAACAAAGGATCGCAACGGGATGAGCAGAACAACATGACATGCGTGTATGCATAACAACAGCTTGCAAGATAACATACACACACAGATGCAAACAACAACATAGAAGATAACAGCATACACACTGCTCAACATAACAGCACACGCACATTTATACACAAGTCCATCTCAAAGCTGCAATCATAAGCTCACATCCGTACCTTTGATTTCTGAGCTAAAATTACCACAACAAAGTCCCGAGAAACTCAAATTGTTAGGATCAAGCGCTTACCACTAGGCCAAAAGCTATAGCTGTTAGCCAAGGCGCAACTTTAATTCCTTATAATGTGGTAGCGCAGAGTGCACCTATTATGTGTGTTAGGGTTGGGCTGTTAGGCCCATGAGTCAGGGGATATGCGTGTCTAACTGCTGGTGCTGTCTCAATTCCCTTAGAGATCAGTCTTACCCTTCCCCTACCGCCGGCCCTATCCCCAGCAGAGATAGTATTACCCGTTAAGATCTGGCATCACACTTTTACAGCCCACATGGGCAACCAGATCAAGCGGCTCAACGTCAGCAGCTTGACGTACGAGAACTTCCCAGGAGGGCATCCATCCCAGTACTGCTCTCACCCTTGCACGCTTAACTCAACAATCCCCCCCTCCCAAGAAGTATAGAAAATTCTTCTTGGGAGACTCGAACCCCTGACCTTGCTCTGATACCACTTGATGGTCCCAGAAACTAGGATCACTAAGTAAAAACTTTTCAGCCAACAATATTTGTGCGGAAAAAGGCCGATTGGTTAGTGAACAGTAAATAAACACAAATAATAAAATCATGCGTAATGTAAAAGATAGAGTTCAGGATTTGTTTCTGGAAATTCGGACTTCAATGTCCTACGTCTCCCCTTTTTCCTCCTCGGAAGGTATCACTAGAAGATTTGATGCAAAATCTGAAACCACCGACCAGCTGATAAAACTTTTAAAACGTTTGCAAAATGACAAGTCTTGTTCAGTCAACCGGATAAGAAGTGATCGCGATACTGAATTTCTAAATTTTAAATTAACTTCTTATCTGGAGGACTTGGGAATAAAGCATGAGCTATCAGCAGCAAGAACTCCTGAGCAAAACGGGTTAGCTGAAAGGAGAAACCGCACTCTTAAAGAGGCTGCTAGAGCTATGATTGCATATTCCGGCATTTCTCAAAAATTCTGGGCAGAAGCAGTTAACACAGCGTGTTACACTCAAAATAGATCAATGATTAATAGGATGCATGATAAAACCCCCTATGAGATCTGGAATAGCAAGAAACCTGACATTTCATATTTCAGGGTGTTTGGATGCAAGTGTTTCATTCATAATAATGGCAAGAAGCATCTAACAGCTTTTGAACCTAAATCTGATGCAGGTATCTTTTTAGGATATTCAGCAGTAAGCAAAGCATTTCGAGTGTTCGACAATCTAAGCTTAACGGTTGAAGAATCAGCACACGTCGTGTTTGATGAAACCAGCTTCAAGTCAAATTCACCTGCAAGCTTACACGATTTGTGTTCACGTCTGGAATCAACAAGTCTTGAAGAATCAGACGATGACGTGGCACAAAGAGAATCAGCTGAGGGGGAACAACCAACAGTGGTCACAATGCACAACAACGTTCAAAAAGATCCAGCAGGTAATCCTGTTATTATTGAGTTAACTAACATGGATCAGCCGCAGGATCGAACTACAAGTGCACCAACTGCTGAAAGAGAAGCGTCAAAGTGTCAAGACCATATGACTTCAGACGACGCTCAACTAACGACTGAACAACCAGCAGCAAGAAATTTTCAATTGGTATCACCTGCTGGACAACCAGTCGCAAGAAATTATCAATTGGTATCTCCTGCTGATCAATCAGTCGCAAGAGATATTCAACAAGCATCAAGGCTACCTGCTGGTCAATCAGCCACTAGCGTATCAAGTCCACCTGCTGATGTACCAGCAGCAAGTAAGTCCTACCAGCAGGAAGCAGATGCACAAGCTAGCGATTCACAACATCAATTGGCGTCTGCTGATCCAGTCGTTGCAACTCATTCAGCAACTCAGGGGTAACAAAAAGGAACAAATCCCATTGGACTTGATCTTCGGTGGAATAGAAATCATCCACCTGAGCAAGTCATAGGTAACATTCAATCCCCTGTTCGCACTAGAGGCCAGCTATCTCACGATCTTTTTGATTCTGCATTCATCTCACATATAGAACCAAAACAAATAGATGAAGCTTTAGCAGACCCAAGCTGGATAGAAGCTATGCAAGAAGAATTAAACCAGTTTAAGCATAATAATGTTTGACAACTTGTACCTAGACCTAAAAATCATTCAGTCATAGGTACTCGTTGGGTCTTTAGAAATAAACTGAATGAAGATGGAATAGTCACTAGAAATAAGGCTAGACTGGTAGCACAAGGCTTTAGGCAGATGGAAGGGATAGATTTTGATGAGACATTTGCACCAGTAGCTAGATTAGAAGCCATTAGAATGTTCCTTGCATATGCTGCATATAAAGCTTTAAAGCTTTCAGATGGATTTCAAGAGTGACTTTTCTGAATGGACGTCTTGACTAGCGAAAGTGTGATTAGCTAGATTAGAAGCCATTAGAATGTTCCTTGCATATGCTGCATATAAAGACTTTAAAGTCTTTCAGATGGATTTCAAGAGTGCTTTTCTGAATGGCGTCTTGACAGCGAAAGTGTACGTTGCACAACCTCCTGGCTTCGTTGATCATACAAATCCAGAGTTTGTTTACAAACTGGACAAGGCTCTATATGGGTTGAACCAAGCACCCAGAGCCTGGTATGACACACTCACTAAATTTCTGCTTGAACATCAATTCACAATAGGCACAGTAGATAAGACGTTGTTTAAAGTTGCTAAGGATAATCACGTCTTGCTTGTTCAAATATATGTTGATGATATTATTTTTGGGTCAACAAACCCCAAACTGTGCAAGAAGTTTTCTAAATTAATGCAGGACAAGTTTGAGATGAGCATGATGGGGAGCTGACATTCTTCTTAGGCTTACAAGTTCGCCAGCTGAAAAATGGAATTTTCATTAACCATGCGAAATA
>KQ999863.1:20080-37635 GCA_001598015.1 Dorcoceras hygrometricum | reverse complement strand
CCCAAAGACTCCGGCTTTCAACTAATCGGGTACAGTGATGCAGATTACGCAGGTTGCAGGATTGATCGCAAGAGCACAAGTGGGACATGTCAATTTTAGGGGATCGACTGATCTCTTGGTTTAGTAAGAAGCAGACGTCAATTGCCACGTCAACTGCTGAGGCGGAATATCTTGCTGCTGGCAGTTGTTGCACACAAATCCTCTGGATTCAACATCAATTAAAGGATTATGGCATTGATGCTTCTGAAGCTCCTATTCTCTGTGACAACACTTCAGCAATTGCGATCACCCAGAACCTTGTACTGCACTCGAGGACCAAACACATCGACATCAGGCATCACTTCATCAGAGACCATGTGCTAAAGAAGGACGTTCGGCTGGAGTATGTGTCAACTGAGCAGCAAGTAGCTGATATCTTCACAAAACCTCTGCTGGATGCTAAGTTTTCTTATTTTAGAAACATTTTATGTCTTCTTGAATTGCCTTGATTGTTTGTGTACTAACGCATATTGCATGGTGATTAGCCATCGCTTAATCAGCAGTAGGTCTGTTGTTAAGGGGGAACGAATAGCCTATCGGCATATGTAAGTCCCTTGCGTTGGGAGTTTATTGGTCGTAGGGGGAACCAGGAGCTGATTTAATAAGCGTGACGTCAGCAGAACATGTTGCGACTGGACATACTCAGCTGTTGCATGTATACTGCTGATGCTTATATGTGACCAGCTCCTGCCACCCTCAATGAAATATTAATCCAGCAGTAATGTTTTTACATCTACTGCACCAGCTGTGACTTTATAACATTGGCGCGAATTCATCTTTTTCTTATATCTTATTTGATTAAAATTTTGGAAAATATTTTACACCGTACGATCAAATTTGTTTGAAATTTTTCAAATCATTTTCAATAGTGTACGCGCTAACGGATGGTTGACACGTGTCTTACCATACAAACAGTCACATCAATATTTTCTCTCTCCAAAACTCTTAGCATTCTTTACTATATTTACGGCTTTTCCTATTCATCGTCTCCTTACATTGCAAAATTTCTTCGACGCATATTTGCACTCTCTGTGTGTTCTTCTTTCAAACGTGTTTCAGGCACAGGAAAATCATAATATTCTTCATGCCCAATTAAGCGAGCTTGTAAATTATATTAATCGGGGCGGTGCTGACAAAAAGGGGGAAAGTAGCAGCCGAGGACCTCAACAGCCTTCGGATGTTCAAATCAGAGATAGTGCTGTGAGTGGTAGTGCTGGTAGAACACCAACGTTTGCGCAAAGTGTTGAAATTGCTCAGAGACGAATTTTAGAGACTGTTCTGGATGCTGATCGAAACGCTGAATCTCTTGAAAGACAAGCAGCAGCAGAACGAGATAGAGAACGAAGGAGAAGGGAAGCGAGATTGTTGAAAAGAAGAAGATCTTAGGGAGATCGTGTGCAATTTATTTTTGCATATTACAAGTGATATTTCAGCAGTTGGAGTATTCGTTGGAAATCAGCAGATGGTATGCAATCAGTGGTTGGTTTGTTTTCAGAGATAGTCAGCAGATACATTCCTTGTGAGCAATCAGCAGTTTGTTCTTGTTTCGATCACAGGTACATATTTGAGTTTTAACGTGTTTTGCTAAGGAGTACTAAACGACAGTGTTCAAGTAAGTTGGAATGACATCGTTGGAATGCACAGTTTTTTTATCAGCAGTTGAAAAGAATTCTTGAAGAGAATCAGCAGTTGCTTAGTATATTTCGTTGGAGAATGCGAAACGACAGCGTTTGGATAAGTTGAAACGACAGCATATTGAGTGGCTTAGACAATTCAGCAGAAGCATTCCTTAGACAATTCAGCAGAAGCATTCTTTAGAGAAATCAGCAGAAGCATTATTTCAGCCGATGTTTTTTTTAAGAGAAGAGTCAGCAGGCAGCTACAGTGTTCAGAAGTAGAAGCTATCAGCAGTTGTGAAGAGAAGCGCAAGAGATAAAGCGACGACGTACAGGAAGAACATTCAGTCGCAAGCTACAGTGCAACCAGCAGGTACTTCTTCTAAGAGAAACCAGCAGACAGCTACAGTGGAATTTACCAGCAGGTGATCTTTGAGAATAGCAAATCGATGTTACCAGAAATCAGTCGTTGAGTTTTACAAAGGACCAGTCGGTGGAAAAACACAAAATGCATATCAGCAGGTAAATTTTCTCATGTGTTTTTCCAGTCGCAGGATTTGAGACGACGAAGTAAAAGCTTGTAAACAGAAGGAATTTCAGGTGCAAACATATAAGAGATTCAAATACGATCGTTCACTCAACAAGGAAAATATCTTCAAGATCGTACTATTGCCTGGAATTAAGGAGACGGCGTGTGTACTATTTTGGGTAAATAGTACGATATACAGAGACCGTTCTTCATTGCTTACACAAAATGGAAAGAAGACAAATTGGCTCTGTCAATGAGCAATTTACCTTGTAGCGGAGCAGGATTTACGGTGCACAATTTTGGCAGGAATTCAAACGGGATTTATTTTCCTTGGAGAATTTTGTGACCGTTGCAATCGAAGCCTATATATATCAGCAGCAGTGTTGAAGAACAAATTGTTCGCCATTAATCTATTGCGGTCACGCTGTCAAACTTTCTCTAGAGCTTACTCTTCGTTGAAAGCATTCAAAGCTCAAGCACTCGAAGAATCTTCATTCATTTGATATTCACTGTTATACCTTCGAGTGTCATTCTCTGGTTCACATTATTGAATCAAGTTTCTTTGTCTTAGAAACCAGAGATTTTACAGTACTCACAAAGTGTATTCATTGTTTTATTTGATTGAGTCTTTAACGAACTGTCTTTGTAAAGAAGTTCGAAAAACAAACAAGTGTTGTAAACCAGCAGCTGCGTCTGCGTGGAGTGTTGTGAAGTACTAGGAGTTCTCATAGCTGCTGGCTTTGGGATCGGGTGTTTGTAGAAGGCCTACTTGCATAAAATCTTCTAGTGATACCTTCCGAGGAGGAAGAAGGGGAGACGTAGGACATTGAAGTCCGAACTTCCAGAAACAAATCCTGAACTCTATCTTTTACATCACGCACGATTATATTATTTGTGTTTATTTACTGTTCACAAACCAATCGGCCTTTTTCCGCACAAATATTGTTGACTGAAAAGTTTGCTCATAACTGAGATATTCTTAAGTCTGGTAACTCGGACTTAAGTTAAGCAAGAAGCTTGCAAAATATTTTAAAAGAGTTTTGAAATAGAAAAATCGAAGGAGTTCATTCAAACCCCCCCCCCCCCTTCTGAACTCCTATTTACTTAGTGATCCTATTTCTGGGACCATCACAAATCTGAAACCTACTAAGCCAAACAATAACAACCAGCTCAGGGACGTAAAATATAGAAACTCCAACTGGGAGCTATGAGCTCAACCAGCTCTGTCCTACCCTTCGAACACAACACATAGCTCTAAACAAAGAGAAAGGTAGAATCTAACACTTACCCAAAGCGTTACCTCAACGGAATAACCAATCGACCGAAATGCTAACAGACTACACAAGGTAGCTCCTTTACGATCTTCCTCCAGCTTAACCCGAGCCTTCAAAAATGGTATAAGAAGATACGCCCTGGCAAGAGGAGTCCAACGCTACCACTCTTGCTCCAATCTGAGCCTTCTACCACCTGCAATCGGAGAAGTTAAGGTTCGGTGAACAGTAACTAGGGTATCGCGACAGAAGAGAGTTCGATGTCGAGAGAAGATATATTTTCTAAGTGTCGGGAAATAACTGCGAAACTATAGTCAAAGTTCTCTATATATACAACTTAAGTTTCCCAAATCTGATGAATAGTATCCACCGATAACAATGGCTCAAAGCTGATACGCACTCATACGCTAAACCAGCGCGCTACTACCAAACGACGTCGCACCACAATCCAACTAATTCATACACGTGTCTCTCCAAACGGCGTCGCATCGCTCCTAACCAAAATAATCAGATCCGAATGACCAGATCTGACACCAGCACAGACCAGCGTTCATTGATACCCAAAACGACATCACACTGCCTTCCGGTCTAGACAATCCGAAACCGGTCCACACAAAACCCTCAAACCAGGCCGGTTCACACAGCGCTAACAACTTACGCATCTCAAATCTGATTTCCTTCAAACGATGGCGTTTCGCTACCCGCGCAGGATATGCAACCAGCGTTCCCAACATGGCTTACGATAACCAGATTTGACCACCAACGCAAGTTACCATCGACCAGCGCCAAAGCCGAAATCACTAACCAGTACTTCTCAACTCCCCAAATCTGCCTACTACTACGCATAACTCTACAACTGTCTAGAGGTGTGTTGGGGAACCGTGGCGGATCCGGATCCCGTCTCCCGGCGAGGCAGCGGAAGAATAAAATTAGGCCGGGAAACGTTCAATACAATTCAAATTTCTACAAACTATGAACCATTCATAGGGCTTTTAGTAGATTACCTTGCTGGCGACTTGCCCCTGGCTCCAACCGGAATTACAAGAAGACCGGCTCTTCACGGTAGGCGGCTGTAGATTCGTCAATCAGGTCCACGACCGGAAGGGAGACTCCTTCGTCAGCCTTCACTAGAAGGCCTGACGAGATCAACGTGGACGGATTCTCCTCGAAAAACTGATCGGAGCAAGTCCGATCAATCAACGGCGAGCGGCGGCGGTGCGTGGCAACCGGCGGCGGTCGAGAGGTAGGAGGCGTGGAGTGGGGCGGCGGCTTCTCTAGCTTAGGGCTAGGTTTAGGTTGTGATGTAATGAATTATTTAAGCCCTAATCACGTTAGTGTATATTAAATATACTTGGGCTTGAACCGGCCCATTGGACTTGGGTCAGGCCCAAGTCCCTATATGAACATTCGGTTCGTTTAATTCATTACGATTTCATCATAACTCCGATCGTCGATCAGATCGGACCGATCGACTCAGTTTCCAAAACTGAATATTATGATGCGAAAAACAATTTTTCAGATATCCAGTCCAAAATGACCGTTTTGCCCCTCAACAGCGGAAAATCACGATTTGACCCCTGTTGATTTTTAGGAAGTCGCACTCCCTAAAATCCTCTTCCTATGCTCAACACATTGAGCTCGGTTTCCATGCGGGAATCTCGAATCCAGTACTTGTGTGACCCTCAATGGTTCAGGGATACAGCTAGTCGTGTGCCCACAACCATTATGGCTCCGGAATCACAATTCCGGACTTGCCCATCGGATCATGGTAAGAGCGTCTAGCAACATCGCCCCATGATCCCCTAGGTATCAATGATAGTGCCTGCAAGAACCAGTTGGTCGTGGTTAGCGTACAGTACGGTCCTTTCAATCCATATATCCCGATCAGATCAACAACCATTGGTAAATCGAGAGCCGTTAAAGATCCGATAGCTATGCATACATCTTGGAGATCGAATAGTGAAATCGCGAGTGTAACTAGGTAAACCAATTTACCTAAAACACTTCTAGTACTCTGGCCAGAGATTTATACACTATTATCCCCTCAGATAGCATAGGATATCCACGCATGTCTGCGAGCGGTGAATCCTCGACAACGATGCATTGACTCCTACATGCATCGGGATCTCACCCAATCCCGCCGCCTAATCACCCCAAGTGAGTCGGCAAATGAGTCAAAGTGAGACGCCTATCATGTAGAGTCTCAATGACGTTTCGAGTCGTGAGGACTAATCAGTACAACCAAGACCTCGGACTTATCCACTCGACAAATGGTAACCACTTGGAAAGTCCGAACGAGGGTAGTTCGATAGATCACCAGGTCGCTATCTATCTGCATGCTCAGAACATCACAATGTTCCCTACCAATGAAACATGGTACTTCGCATCGCAGATGCTAGTCTCAAGCTCGGTCGACCTTATCCTCATTTTGACGGCCCAATCGACTAGGAACTAATTCAGAATACACAGTGACTATTAGATGTGTTTCATGATAGCCGTCATACCCACTATCACATCTAACATACACTATAGTACATTCTAGGTCTTTACTCAACGCAATTGTTAATCATCATACAACACAATGAAAGTAAAGAATGCCATAAATAAATGCGCATATCATATATAAAGATCGTTTCATACAAGAGTCTATGAACCCACACGCCACAAGTTGGCTAGTTGGGCATCTACTCTAACAAGCTGTTCCAACATACAAATATAGAGAAACCCAATACACTCACCAAGTATACCAGCTCAAAGCTGATCCATTCCAGATCTGTTCATGCCAAATCTGGTCAATACTAAACCCGATTAATTAACTTAATTAATCCAATAATCTTTCGGGTCTCACACTGATGGTTGCACAAGAGCTCTTTTTCGAGAATGATCTGCCTAGTAGCATAATCTGTTGTGACCGTGATCTGGTGGTGCGTAAGCTGAGTGGTGTCTTCGTGCCTAAGCTGGGATGATTCCAGGGTCTGAGCTGGTTTAAGGCGCTATAAGGGAGACCAGATCGGGTAGCGTGATATGAACAGAGGTGTGCGGTCTAAGCTGGGTATGAGAACTATCCGGAATTTCCCGATTTTAATTGTTGAGCAGTGAAGAAGCTGAAGTTGTGCTGGATTTCACTGTAGCCGAGAGCTGTGGGACGACTATATACATATATACCATTTGTGGACCGACATTTAGACATTTTGTACACCTCACAATAGTTATCCTCTCCCGATAATATCTCTCAGGAAACCCTCGCTAGTACTGTTCACCGTCGTCTTCTTCCTTCGATCTCCGGAGCTTGATCGGTCGGATTTGAGCAAGAGTGCTACCGTTGGAAGCGCCTGTTCGAGAATTTCATCTTAGTACAAGTTTGGGGACCAATAATTACTGGAGAAGTGGAGCTGAAAGAAGCTGGAGCTTATGATGTTAGAACTATCATTCCCGTGTGAGGTTCGTTTGAGGTAACAAAAGTTCCCATTGTTGATTTCAACCCTTGGATATATGTATTTTAAAGGGATTTGAGTTTAGTAGTAGAACATAAGCTGGCCGATCTTATAGGTGTAGGCCGTGAGCTGTTTGAGCATGAATGTACGTATTCTGCAGATATATAGCTCTCTTGAGTTTTGGCCAGAGTTGGTGGCCCGAGTAATTGGCCGAGAGCTAGAGTGTGAGCAGCGAGCTTGCTGTGTTAGTCGTGAATTGGAATAGGGGTTCTGTGGTAAAATTGGAGCAAAGGTACGAATTGAGCTTACGAATACAGATTTGAGATAGGCATGAAAATGTAGTTCTGCGTGATGTACAACTGAGCTAGTTGTGTTCTGCTGCTAGGCTGTGTTGTTTTATATGAACTGCTGTATCGTGTACTGCATGAGTACTGCTTGAGCTGTTTTGTGTACTGCCTGTTGTATCTAAGCTGTTTACGTGCTGTTATGTCGTAGATGTTATCCACGATCTGTTCTGCGCTGTTTGTTGATGTCGTGCTGTTGGCTGTGAGCTGAGTTGCTCAGCCTATGATCGCATGGTAGAACCTGATCTGTGTTGTTTTATTTTCGTGATCAAATTTATATAGCTGCTGCGTACGCTATTCTATACTTTTATGCTTATCGTGAGGACTGCATGTGTTTAATTGTATGTTGTTGCATGAGCTTGCTGATATTGCATACTGTCATATAATATTGAGCATACTTTATTTGAGAACCTGGTGATGATGTGATAGCACCGTGATCTCGACTCCCCATTGTGATGATTGGTGTCGCCATGAGGTATAGCGGGTGATTTCCCTTGCCTCAGATAGCTGAAAGGCACTAGTCGGTTTGAGTCTGAAAGGGATTATGGGTACTTTGTGTGAGGTGACCGGGTAATACCCTCACCCCTCATATGTGTAGTGGCCATTATTGTTGGTTGACTGGCCGGCTGAGACGTCGTGCTTGGGAGTTCTCCGTTGTTGTTTGATTGGCCGGCTGAGACATCGTACTTAGGAATCTTTCACTGAGTCGTGATTGCCAGCTGAGTTGCTGTGCTTGTTACCTATGAGCTTTGGTACCCTTCATGCATTTCACGACACATGTTTCATGCTTTATTTGATAGCTATTGATGAATTGCTCTTCGTACTGAGGTTTGACCTCGTTGTTTTCCCTTGGGGCTGCTTTGGCTGTGTGTTGGCCATTGCAGACCTTTTTCAGGTAGTCAGCTGGTCCATGAGGTGTGACAGCTGGTGCAGTCCCAGGTTTTAGTTCCCAGTTATATATGTATATGCTATATCGAGTCATTGCCAGGGGATGACCTGTGTAGTTGTCTGTATTTGACTTGATTGAGTTGCATGTATAATCTTTGTTTTAGCAGTTGTTGCTGCTACGGATTTTGAGTCAAAGCCTTATTAGAGTATAAACTTATGTTGAATGTTATATTTTCAGTCAGGCCGAAAAATAAAAATTTTATCCGCTTTTTGAGCTTCCGTGATTTTGCGTGTTTTAGCTGTGTTTAGAACACCATTCCTGAAATTTTGGTATCTGAGCTTAAACTGGGATAAGCTTGTTTCCTTTCTATCACACGAGTCTAGGCACTGTGTTTGTCCTCCTGCATTTGCTTGACTACATGATTACCTGCTTTGTTTGTGATTATCTCTGATGTACCTCTTAGATGCCGCCGAGGAGAGGTAGAGGTAGAGCTGGTAGGCAGGTTGTAGACGAGACTTCAGTGTCGGATAGTGAGGAGGATTTCGCTTAGCCGGATGTTCCTTTGCGTCGTCGTGCTAGACAAGCTGAGGCTGAGGTGGAGCAATTGACTCAACGAGTGAGTAGCATTGAGCTAGTTCTGGCTAGGTTCCAGCGGATGAACCCTCCTACCTTCAATGGTGCCGAAGGTGATCTTTCAGCCAAGGGTTGTTTTGTGCACATGGTGGGTCTGTTTGACCGTGTGCAGTACGAGGATGAGACAGATTGAGTCTGGTGACTTTCCAGTTGAGGGATCAGGCGTAGCTTTGGTGGAGAGGTTCTTCCCAGCGATGACCGAGACGAGAGTGGTGATCACGTGGGATGGTTTCTATGCTGCCTTTCATCTAGAATACATCCCCGAGTCATACTATAACACCAAAGAGCGTGAGTTCGATAACTTGGTGCAAGGGGATCTGAAGGTGGCTGAGTATGCGAGGCGATTTTCTTCCCTTCTCGCCTATGTTCCCCATGTTGCTGGCCATGAGAGGGCGAAGCGGAACAGATTCTTGGAAGGTTTGAGAGAGGACCTTTATTCTCTGGTGCTAGCAGCTTCCCCATATACCTTTGTGGAGGCAATGGACCGAGCGATAGAAATCGAGGAAGGCTTGCAGAATAGACAAGCTAGGGTCCAAAGGACAACTGGACAGAATGTTTCTTCTGTGCCACCTGAAGTGCCTTCTGCCCAACCTTCTCAGGCACCGTAATCTTTGAACCGTCAACGGTTCAGGCCGAGAGGAAAGCAATTCAAGAGGACTAGCTCGAGTTCTTCCGGTTCATACAGATCTGGTGGAACTATGGTTTGTGGCCAGTGTGGTGGCAAGCATCTGACTTCGCAGTGCCATGGAGTGCGGGGAGCTTGCCATACTTGTGGGCAGACTGAACACTTCTCGAGGATGTGTCCTGCAAGAGGACATCGTTCTAACCTGTCGCAGCAGGGTTCTTTTGGTGATGCTTCACGGGATTTGCATCTTCCTTCTCAACCCCAGCACACGAGACCTTAGAGGGCTCAGTTGAGAGCGATGACTAGAGAGCATGCTGATAATTGGTCGGAGGAGTAACTACAGGTACTTGCTTTGCTTTTGGATTTTCTTGCGTGAGTTGTGTTGACACGATGTGTTTTGATCTGTGTGTTGAGTGTGGGTTGATTCAATCCCCACCTTATTTGTTTGATGTGGTGTCTGTTAGTACTCCTGCCATTTTGAGTTAGAATTGTCCTGTGGGGTAGGGCTAACTTTTATGGCTAACTTGAGGAGTAGGTGTTAGTGATTTCTCTATTGTTCGATAGCCCTTGACGCCTTTTCGGACGAGGTTCCTGGATTTTGCATAGAGCGAGAGATCATTTTCAGCCTGGAGTTGGTGCTCGGGTTTGCTCCGATCTTTAGAGTCTCGTTACTGGTGTGCACCTGTTGTGTTGAAGAGTATTCCATGATAGCCCAACCGATGCTACTGATGACCCGTGAGTTTGAGAATAGAGCTTGGAGAAGTGTATATGAGTCTATCCATCAAGCGCTGGTGTTGAGCTTTTTTGTGCAACATGCGAAGCCTTGGAGTCGAATCAAGCTAGATTAGCTTGGAGAGGATCTTCTGACGTAAATTGCGAGCTAACTCTAGGCTCTGGTGAGCTGAGTTATGCTATCCGACTTGGTAGTGTGTCATCATGGTCTGCGTGGAGTGGAGCTTTCAGTTTTGAGGCAAGTGGAATGTTGTAAGCTGAGTACCAGCGTAGCGTTCTTGCTGATTTTGCCTATGCCAGCACGAGTTGGATGTGTAGATGCGTAAGTTAAGCTGTGTTGGAGCCAGATTAGAGCAGGCTTAACTACTGTTTCCTGTGGTGAGACTGCATGGTGTACTGGTGTTGGCAGTGACCAGCAGGAAGTCACAGAGTTTTCCCTGAGGTTGGAAGAACTCACGGATAGTTTTGGAGTCTCGATTGGCTAGGATAGCAGCAACCTCCCCAACCAAATGGCCAATCTGGGATGACCGTACAGATTTTAGAAGACAGGTTGTGAGCAGTAGCGATTATTTTCGCTGATGGTCGACATAAATTCCATTCCTTGGTGGAGTTTTGCGCGTCATTTTATCTCCCAGTGATGTTCGGGGTGACTTCCATTGAGATTTTGTGAGGAAAGAGGTGCAGATTAGCTTTACAACCCGGAAGAGATGGGGAAAAATCTGCAGTCTTCATCGAATTCTGTGCAGTAGGTGAAGTACCAAGAGGATCTGATTTGATCCAGAACTGAGGTCGAGTGAGATAGATGAGCCAGTTTCCGCTCTTAAGGTATAGATCTTGGAGTTTCGGCTAGCTAGTTGTGGGTTGTTGGCAAGTTTATTCTTCTAGCTGGTGTCGAGCTTGGAAATTTAGGGTTGATTAGCTCTTGGATTCGTCGATCTGTGCAAATTTATCCAATCAGATGGGATCCGTGGCATGTGGTTTGCGTATACCGGCTGAGATGTAGTCGATACATGACGAATCTCATGTGCCTCTGTTAAGATAAAATTTATTAGTTTTGGTGATAACAAAATAAGACAAGTATTGATGCGAAGTGACTACTGGACAATCAGCCGTTGCAATTAACAGCAAAGTATATTCAGACGTAAGGTTATTTCAGACTTGGGTATTCGATATTAGTTCAGAAGTTGAGTTAAATATATTCAGATGTTGAATTGACCAGTCAGATATTGGGTTTGAATATTTCAGTTGTTAGATATCAGATCTTGGTATTCGGGAATATTTCAGCAGTTGAGTTGAAGCACTCAGTTGATGGGTTTCTATTTCAGAGGTTGAAGACATACGGTTATCAGTTTCTGGTATCGGGTTTTTATATCAGTCGTGAGAGCAATTCAGATGTTGATCAAGGGTTATGCAATCAGACTTTGGTATTCATTCAGCCGTTGTGTACTTATGTCAGAAGTATATTATTTCAGCAGTTGGATATTCACTTCAGTAGTCAATATATTTCAGCAGTTGGATATTCGCATCAGTAGCGAGTGTATTTCAGCAGTTGGGTATATATTTCAGAAGTAAGTATTTTCAGTAGTTGGCTACAGTATTTTTGATTCAGTCGTGATTATTGTTGGAACATTCAGTCGTTGCAACCAACCAGTCGTCATATTCTCAATTTGCAAAAAGGGGGATATTTCAGGCGTTGGATATCTAATCAGCAGTTGGTATAATCAGTCGTTGGTTTTTGTGATCAGCAGTTGAATTCTACTTCAGTAGCGAGCATATTCAGACGTTGGGTATTTCTTTAAGAAGTTTACTCAGCCGTTGGGGATTCAGTTGTTGATTTGATATCAGGCGCAACTACTCAAGTGTTAGCATGTTTCTTAACAAACAACAAAACTACGTCGTTTGGATTAGTTGATACGACAGCGTTTGGCTTAGCGCTAAAATTCAGAAGTTGGTTTATGATTCTATCAGCGATGAACTACTCATCTTCTTCAAGAAAGGAAAAGCTATATTAGCAATAAGAGAATTCAGGCACAAGCGTCAAATCGATCCAAACGCGATTACATATTCAAATGGAAAGAATCAATGGTGAAGATTGAATCGTACTATTGCCTGGAATTAAGGAGACAACTGTCAGTACTATTTTGGGTAAATAGTAAAATTTACAGAGGACGTTATATGGTGATTGCACAAATATGGAAAACGACATTTTGGCTCTCATGATGTGCAATTTATCATTTGGTGGAGCAGGATACACGGTCGCACGATTAACAGGTTTTCAAAAGGGATTTTGTTTCCTTAGCCAAATTTAATGACCGTTGGAGGACGAATACTATATATAGAGCTGGTATTTGAACTGAAGAATCTCTTGAAGCTCTCGGTCACTCACAATCTTAGCTCTCTGTCATTTTTGCTATTCATCGTATCCATCATTCTCGAGCTTACACTTTGTTGAAATTATCTCTCAACAGCTCGCAAACTCGAAGAACACACGTGTTGATTTTCACAGTTTTACCTTCGAGTTCATCTTCTGGTTCACCTGTTGAATCGAGTTTCTTTGTTTAAGAAACTAGAAGATTTACATTCTCAATAGATTTGTATTCACTGTTCTTATTCTAGATTGAGTCTGTAACGCCCCAAAATCCATAGGACCACATATTTGAGCCTTTACTATTTTAAGGGTCTATTTGATATTGCGTATTTCAGCCTTAAGTTCATTTTAAATTGTTTTGAAGGCTGATTTAAGATGTTGAGTGGAAAACAAGATGCGGAAGGTTTCCAGGCAGTTGTCGTCCGAGCACAAACATGAGCAAGATTTCAAATAGAAAATATTTTCAGCTGGACAAGCTAGTTCTTCTTTTTAAAATCTCTTGGTAAAATTTATAAATTCAAAACAGTAGTAGGGAGTTTTTGGTTAAAACCTTTTAAAAAGGACACGGTTAGGCAGGACACCCATGCCTACTTGAGTGTAAGTACCTACTACAAATCATATCTCATATATGATTGTTTTTGTAAATGGGAACTTCATTGTTGTCCAGAATTTTCTTTCTTTCTCTCCAAATTTTAGAAGAGTGCTCGTGGTGGTGCTTGTGGAGGACTCCTGTTGAGACCAGCTGCTCTTGATTTCCTTCTCTTAAGGCAAGTAAAAGCTGATTCTTGCTACGCCATTTTAAATTATATATTGTTCTTTTTCAGTATGCGTTGCTTGCCTGTTTACGTTAAGATAAGTTATGTTTATGTTCAAGTATGTTTAAGAAAATGAAAGAATGATCGGGTTCAAAATTATATTTCTATTTCGAAACTTTGAAAGAATGCTTCGAAGAAGATGAAGGTGTCGTTTTTAAAATGCTGAGCAGTCGGGTTTAAGTCGTATGTTCATGAATGTTCTTCCTTCTAGTGATTGGTAACGTCTGAATTTGATGCTATGTAATCGGAGTTGCTAGTCGAATCAGAAGTTAAGTCTGGTTTGATAAGCAACGGCTGGTAGCGTAGTTGTGGTTCAGCTCTTGCATTGTTTCGTATTCAGCTGTTGCATTGTTTCGAGTTCAGCTGTTGCATTGTTTCGTATTATGCTGTTGCATTGTTTCGAGTTCAGCTGTTGCATTGTTTCGTATTCAGCTGTTGCATTGTTTCAAGTTTAGCTGTTGCATTGTTTCGTATTCAGCTGTTGCATTGTTTTGAGTTCAGCTGTTGCATTGTTTCGTATTCAGCTGTTGCATTGTTTCGAGTTCAGCTGTTGCATTGTTTTGTATTCAGCTGTTGCATTGTTTCGAGTTCAGCTGTTGCATTGTTTCGAATTCAGCTGTTGCATTGTTTTGTATTCAGCTGTTGTCAGATGTTGCATTAGGTTGTATTCAGTTGTTGCCTTAGTTTGTATTCAGTTGTTGCAGTAATTTATATTCAGACGTTTTTCTAAATAATGTCTAGACGTTGGTTGTTCAAAGATCTGAGTTCCTTTGTTCAAAAGCATTGACATCTGAGTTGACCAACATCAGCTATTCACTGTTCATACGATATTTCCTTAGCGTCAGCTGGTCACTGTTCATATGATATTTCCTTAGCGTCAGCTGTTCATTGTTCATATGATATTTCCTTAGCGGCATTGTTTTGTATTCAGCTGTTGTCAGATGTTGCATTAGGTTGTATTCAGTTGTTGCCTTAGTTTGTATTCAGTTGTTGCAGTAATTTATATTCAGACGTTTTTCTAAATAATGTCTAGACGTTGGTTGTTCAAAGATCTGAGTTCCTTTGTTCAAAAGCATTGACATCTGAGTTGACCAACATCAGCTATTCACTGTTCATACGATATTTCCTTAGCGTCAGCTGGTCACTGTTCATATGATATTTCCTTAGCGTCAGCTGTTCATTGTTCATATGATATTTCCTTAGCGTCAGCTGCTCACTGTTAGAAATATATTGCCACCGTCAGAGTCTGTTCCACGATAGCAATACTATTCCATTAGCAACATCTGAAATTCCCTCTAGTGGTATCCTTGAACCGTAAAGATCTGTTTCGATTTCCAGTACAGTCTTTTAGTCACGTCTGCTTCTCACGCTAACGACATCGTTTCATTTAATACACCTGTTTCAAGTTAGCCATAACTCTTCAATGGAATTATCTGTTTATACAGTAGACATCTGCCTTGTCTCCTGGTACAGTTTCTTCTAGTTGCAACTGTTTCATTTCAGCGATGAGTTCTAGTAGTCGAATCTGATACTCAGCAAAAGTTTTAAAAGAGATTTTTAAATGAATTTCGAAGCACAAGGAACCCGAAGGTTGTTGATTTCAAAATCTGATTTCAACCAGCTATGATTTTAAAGGAAAAATGTTTAGCTTTAAAGGATTTATGGCATAGATAACAGACGGTCACTGGAGGGGTGAGCAGCTGTCCAGATGTCAGTTGCCCTCTCATATAGGAAGGGTGAGCAGTCATCCAGATGTCGGTTGCCCCTTCACACGAGCTATATGCTAAGGCTGATATCAGTAGTCACTTGATCAGGTGCACAACGGACCTAAGGAGAGCTTCTAAGCCATAAATCACAAGAATATAATGAAAAGAATCTGGGTCATCTTCCCCATTTCCAAGTTTATGAAAGAACGTTTAAGAAAGTTTATGATGAATGACTTCCTTTAAACTGTTATGTTAAACTATGTTAATGCTAATGTCTGCCTGCATTATGTGATTTTGTTATCCTCAGATTTTACTTGCTGAGCCCCTGGGCTCATTAGCTTTAAAATGGTGCAGGTGGGAAAGAGCTGGGGCAGACGGGAGGCAGCAGCTGAACCAACTGTGGTGATTGTGTTGGGGAACGGTGGTGGATCCGGATCCCGTCTCCCGGCGGCACAACGGAAGTTTAAAATTAGCGCCGGGAAACGTTCAATACAATAAAACAATTCAACAAACCATTCATAGGGGGTTCTTTTCTTGTTGGCGTCTTGGCGCCTGGCCGAGATCAGCACGGATGGAAACTCCTCGAAAACTTGGCCGGAACAAATTCCGGCGAGGGGCGGCGGCGGCGGCGACTTTGGGAGAGGAGGGGCGGCCGAGAGCTTTTGGTCTAGGGTTAGTAATGATGTGATTGAGTTATGTCATAATGAAGCCCTAAGTCTCCTTTAATAAGACTAGTAATGAACTTGGACCGGCCCAACGGGCCCGGGTCCAAATGACGATATCCATCACTGCGACTTCGTTACAACTCCGATCACCGATCAGATCGGACCGATCGACTCAGTTTCCAAAACTGAATATTATGATCTGAAAAACCATTTTTCAGAACCCCAGTGCAAAATGACCGTTTTGCCCCTCAACAGCGGGAAATCACGATTTGACCCCTGTTGACTTTTAGGAAGTCGAACTTCCAAAAATCCTCCTCCGTGCGGGAATCTTGAATCCAGTACTTGTGTGACCCTCAATGGTTCAGGGATACAACTAGCCATGGGCCCACAACCATTGCGGCTCCGAAATCACAATTTCAGACTTGCCCATCGGATCATGGTAAAGCGCCTAGCAACATCGCGCCATGATCCCCTAGGTATCACTGATAGTGCCTGCAAGAACCAGTTGGTCGTGGTTAGCGTACAGTACGGTCCTTTCAATCCATATATCCCGATCAGATCAACGACCATTGGTAAATCGAGAGTCGTTAGAGATCCGATAGCTATGCATACATCTTGGAGATCGAATAGTGACATCGCGAGTGTAACTAGGTAAACCCATTTACCTAAAACACTTCTAGTACTCTGGCCAGAGATTTATACACTATTATCCCCTCAGATAGCATAGGATATCCACGCATGTAAGCGAGCGGTGAATCCTCGACAACGAAGCATCGACTCCTACATGCATCGGGGTCTCACCCAACCCCGCCGCCTAATGACCCCAAGTGAGTCGGCAAACGGGTCAAAGTGAGTGTAGGGGATCCGGATCCGCCCCCCGGCGAGGCAGCGTAAGAACATAAGAAATATAGTCGGGAGACGATCAATACGAAAAACAACAATTACAGTTAATCGTCATACATAGGGCGTTCAAAACGAATACCTTGCTGGCACTTGTGCCTGGCTCCAACCGGAATTACAAGAACCCGGCTCTTCTCGGTAGATTGTGGTAGATAATCGCCAATCCGGTCCACGACCAGAACCGAGACTCCTTCGTCAGGCTGCACTAGAAGCACTGACGAATTCTGCACGAACGGATTCTCCTCGTCGAATCGGTCGGAAACAAATTTCCGGAGAAGATCGGCGGCGCGTGGGCGGCGGCGGCGGCGCGTGGGCGGCGGCGGCGTGAGTTGAGAGGAGGGGAGGGCGGCTAGCACACTTAGGGTTAGGGTTATGATGTAGTTGTGAGAGTTCATTTTTTATGAAGTCTCTCAAATCTAATTAAATAGACTAACAATGGACTTGGACCGGCCCATCGGGCCCGGGTCCAAATGACGATATTCATTGCTGCGACTTCATCGTAACTCCGATCGCCGATCAGATCGGACCGATCGACTCAATTTCCAAAACTGAATGTTATGATGTGAAAAAAAAATTTTCAGATCATCTAACCCTAAACTGCAAAATGACCGTTTTGCCCCTTAACAGCGGGAAACCCCGGTTTGACCCCTGTTGACTTTTAGGAAGTCGCACTCCCCAAAATCCTCTTCTCGTGCTCAACACATTGAGCTGAGTATCCGTGCGGGAATCTCGAATCTAGTACTTGTGTGACCCTCAATGGTTCAGGGATACAGCTAGCCGTGGGCCCACAACCATTGTGGCTCCGGAATCACAATTCCGGACCTGCCCAACGGATCATGGTAAAGCGTCTAGCAAAATCGCCCCATGATCCCCTAGGTATCACTGATAGTGCCTGCAAGAACCAGTCGGTCGTGGTTAGCGTACAGTACGGTCCTTTCAATCCATATATCTCGATCAAATCAACGACCATTGGTAAATCGAGAGTCACT
>KQ999863.1:3777-15777 GCA_001598015.1 Dorcoceras hygrometricum | reverse complement strand
GAGGAGATGCGCGGCCCCGGCGATGAAACGCGCGCTCATGTGCGCATGGTTGAGGGGGCGCCGCCGCGCGCGGCGGCGGCCCGGTGGTCGTTTCCCGATTTTTCGTTTTCCGATCTGAAATTTATGACGTTTGATACAATTCAGGCAATATATATTGATCAGATCCGAAAAACCTGGCTCTGATACCACTGTAGGGGATCCGGATCCGCCCCCCGGTGAGGCAGCGTAAGAACATAAGAAATATAGCCGGGAGACGATCAATATGAAAAACAACAATTACAGTTAATCGTCATACATAGGGCGTTCAAAACGAATACCTTGCTGGCACTTGTGCCTGGCTCCAACCGGAATTACAAGAACCCGGATCTTCTCGGTAGATTGCGGTAGATAATCGCCAATCCGGTCCACGACCAGAACCGAGACTCCTTCGTCAGGCTGCACTAGAAGCACTGACGAATTCTGCACGAACGGATTCTCCTCGTCGAATCGGCCGGAAACAAATTTCCGGCGAAGATCGGCGGGGGCGCGTGGCCGGCGGCGGCGGCGGCGTGAGTTGAGAGGAGGGGAGGGCGGCTAGCACACTTAGGGTTAGGGTTATGATGTAGTTGTGAGAGTTCATTTTTATGAAGTCTCTCAAGTCTAATTAAATAGACTAACAATGGACTTGGACCGGCCCATCGGGCCCGGGTCCAAATGGCGATATTTATTGTTGCGACTTCATCGTAACTCCGATCACTGATCAGATCGGACCGATCGACTCAGTTTCCAAAACTGAATGTTATGATGTGAAAAACAATTTTTCAGATCATCTAACCCTAAACTGCAAAATGATCGTTTTGCCCCTCAACAGCGGGAAACCCCGGTTTGACCCCTGTTGACTTTTAGGAAGTCGCACTCCCCAAAATCCTCTTCTCGTGCTCAACACATTGAGCTGAGTATCCGTGCGGGAATCTTGAATCTAGTACTTGTGTGACCCTCAATGGTTCAGGGATACAGCTAGCCGTGGGCCCACGACCATTGTGGCTCCGGGATCACAATTCCGGACCTGCCCAACGGATCCCACACGCCACAAGTTGGCTGGTTGGGCATCTACTCTAACAGTGAGACGCCTATCATGTAGAGTCTCAATGACGTTTCGAGTCGTGAGGACTAATCAGTACAACCAAGACCTCGGAATTTTCCACTCGACAAATGGTAACCACTTGGAAAGTCCGAACGAGGGTAGTTCGATAGATCACCAGGTCACTATCTATCTGCATGCTCAGAACACCACAATGTTCCCTACCAATGAAACATGATACTTCGCATCGCAGATACTAGTCTCAAGCTCGGGCGGCCTTATCCTCATTTTGACGGCCCAATCAACTAGGAACTAATTCAGAATACACAGTGACTATTAGATGTATTTCATGATAGCCGTCATACCCATCACATCTAACATACACTATGGTGCATTCTAGGTCTTTATCCAACACAATTGTTAACATTATATAAACATAATGAAGATAAAGAATGCCATAAACAAATGCGAATATCATATATAAAGACTATCATATACAAGAGTCTATAAACCCACACGTCACAAGTTGTCTAGTTGGGCATCTACTCTAACAGATTGTGTTTATCTAAGGCCGATGTTTCCGCAGCAGCTGTTGTTGTTTTTGATCTTTCGTTAAGTCTGTATTAGATCCATTACAACAATAGTAAATTCATATAGAATTTCAAAGTTTTAATATCGCACTTTGCATTTCATGACATCTGTTTTTGAAAATTTTATTTCAGCTGTTACAGTACTTGGAGCCACATTTACGTTTGTACTTCGAATTTTATTTTAGTTATAAGAGATACAACTTATAACAAATTCCATTTAGCACTTCTTTTCTTTTATTTATTCGATTTCGTGACCCCATGAGGATTGGGGCGTCACAGCTTGGTATCAGAGCATGGTCCTGAGATAAACACACGCACTTCCAGTTGGAACAGCTTTTGTCGACCGTTTCTCCAGCGCTGTGAGTTTATTTTATGTTTCAGAGCATTTGTCTTTAAAATTTATCATGTTCTGATTATTGCATTGTGGTGGATTACGGGATATAGATCATAAGATGTCTGGCCGAGGAAGAGGTAGGAGAGGTATTCGTTTAGAAGAAACCAACCCTGATAGTAATGCTAGTATCGCCCAACTCCTAAGAATGCTGGTAGAGCAAACCGGCAGAGGGAATGGTCAATCATCTAGTAGTAGAGGACCAAGCAATGATGATCCTCAAGAGAAGTTTAGAAGGCAGAAGCAGAAGGAGTTTAGTGGTACAACTGATCCCTTAGTTGCTGAAAGCTGGATCAAGTCGATGGAGGTTATCTTTGAGTATCTCCTGATGCTAGACTTAGATAGGCCGAGGTGCGATATCTACATGTTGAGGGATGACGCCATGATTTGGTTGGAAGGAGCTAATTTATCCGTGGATTTGACAAATCTTACTTGGGCGGATTTTAAGCAAGTATTCTTCGAACAGTACTTCACAGCTGATCAGGCGAATCCAGATTATACAGTAGTTACGGGTGAGATTTTGATTGCTGGTTTGCCTTCTATGGCTTTATTAGGTTCAGGAGCCACTCATTCTTTTATAGCAGCTGAGTTTGCTAAGAAGTTACCCATTAGCCCAGACCACGTAACTATAGGCTTTTGTGTAACAGTACCTTCAGGAGAAGAACTAGTAAGCCCCAACTATCAGATGTGGAGGATTTGTAATGCCCAGAGATTTTAGAGGCCACAAATTAGAAAGTTATGAGACTGAGGGATTACAATGCTATTCTATTTAACTCTTGATTTAATCGAGTTTCAGATTTCAGATATGTATTGTTTAGCTTTTTATCTTTTAAGAGCTAAATTTTAGATGTTAGAATACGATTGCAGCAGCTGTTTAGCCGATTATAGCAAGTCGATCAAATCCTTTTGTTTTAACTAAAATCGTTCGGTTTCCATGTGCATCATTTTATTTTAAAACAGAGTACGTTTTTAGAAGATTTTGGCATTTTGATTTAAATGCATTTCTTCTCTAGGAATTTACAAATCATATATATATAGGATGTTAGCTTCTTCATGCATCATTATCTTCAAATCAAATTACTTTTAAGCGGTGCTCTCTCTCAAGAAACCAAACAAAAGGCTTTTAAAGTTTTTCGAAGGAGACGATCGGAGTGTTGGTGGTTCGCCGGATTTTTTCTACTGCGGTTGTGTTCAAGAATTCAGGCAAAACTCTGTTTCTTGCTCACTCAGTGAAAGCATATATTCAGTTCTGTTTGCATGTTTATATGAGATTTTAAAGAAAGGAAGATGGCTTCGGCTGTTCTTCAAAAGTTCAGAAAAGTTCATGCTCTGTTTTTATGAAAGTTGCGTTTTACTGTATTTTGATCCAGAAATGTTTTATAAAATGGTTTGATGATGTTCGTCCAATAGTTTCCTGAGTTTTCTTCAGAAATTCCATCGAAGTAGCTTACAAGTAGCTTATTCGATCATTTCCAGAAATTTCTTCAGATATTTTTGATTTCTTCAGACGAAGGAAAACCATCGTCATTCACCTGGTTAAGTCTGAAATATGGTTCTTATACCACGACTGATATTTCTTTGTTGAAAATATTCTGAGTATAGATTTCAGCTGTCGCGTTGTTTGCGTTCAGTAGTTGCGATCAGCAGTCTCACTATTTCATGTTCAGCTGTTAGTTTGTTCATCAGCTGTTAGTTTGTTCATCAGCTGTTGGTTTTATTGTTCATCAGCTGTTGGTTCTCAGCTGTTGCATTTGTTTATGATTCAGTTGTTGCCTTCGTATGTGTTCAGCTGTTGTTTAGTTCATAACCAGCTGTTGTATTATTTAGTCATCAGTTTCTTCACCAGCTGTTGTTTTGTTAATCATCAGCTGTTGTCAGCAGTTGCATTAGTTCATGTACCACTGTTACTTTGTTACCCAGAGACATATCTGTTGACAGCAATCGTTGTTTTCCACAAGTGATATCTGTTGACAGTTTTGTTCGTGTCTTTCCAGAGAGTCTGTTGACAGTTACTTACTGTTCATTTCTTCATCAGATAGTTACTGTTCATTTTTTCAACAGATAGTTACTGTTCATTTCTTCAACAGATAACGAAATTCCAGAATTTGATTCCTTATTCATTTCCGCTTCAATTTGAAAGAATTATTTGATTCAATTGATTAGATTTGAGAGCTTTTATTCAGTTTTCATTTTCGCAAGTTTTACAGAGAAATCCCTTGAAGTTCCAGAACATCATTAGACAAATGAAAAACCAGTAATTCGTACAAGAGAGAAAGAAAACAGATTTTAAGAAAGAAAAGAAAGAGCATAACGGTGTTTTAGAAAATGTTTTAAGTTATGACAATAAAGAGGGTCCCCAGAGGAAGGGTGAGTGCGCGGCTGACGAACCGTGTGCCCTTTCAACCAGAGGAAGATCAGGTTTACAGATCGACGGGTCTGTACGCCCCTTCACCATGAGCCATAGTGCTAAGTGACTGATATCAGGAGTTTGATCAAACGAATTGGACCAAAATGTTTAAAGTGTTGTCATAATTTCAGAAAATAGAAAGAAGAGCGCAAGTGTGATTTTAATCATAGCTCTAGAGTATGTTTAAAGAAAATGTTTTCGGAACTCATATATGTTTATGCTTTCAATTTCTATCAGATTTTCTCAGATATGTTATTGCGCTTGTTCATTCTAAAGCGTATTCAGATTTCAGATTCCAGTTACACTATCAGCTTCTATTGCATGATTTTGTTATTCCAGATTTTACCTGCCGAGCCTTTGGCTCACTAGTTTTCATTGAGTGCAGGTAATGAGCAGTAAGGAGATGGAGGGAGATGATCAGAAAGGAAGGATGTGTTTATCGTGGACATCTTTCGTTGTTCTCTTCAGACTTTGTTTTGTTGTACAGAAACTTCAGTTGTAGTGTTTTTGTATTATAACAGATTCCTAGTTCGGTTGAACAATAGAAATCCGTTCAGAATTATATTTATACTTATTTTGAATTTCTATCAGATGTTGTATCAGTTCCGCGTATGTTATTACGATCAGCCGAGGATTTAGTTTCGCGTTTTGTACACCCTTGCAGCTGATTTTCTTCATTGATTTTGAAAAGTGTTTATCAGATTTTGATATTACTGCCGCTCACGTCATTGTTTCGTTCGTTTCGCATTTCAGCAGCAATGAATTGTGTTTATTCGCAATTTAGTCCAAAATTTTAGTAACGACTTTTATGTGTGTTAAGATTGAAATTTTTGGGTCTTTCAATTCGAACCCCAAATTTCTAAATTTCTTTTGAGAAAAGTCCAGTCGTTACAGTTGGTATCAGAGCATGGTCCTTGAGATAAACACAGTTCCAGTCTGAGCAGATCTCTCTAGCCATTTCTAAATTTGTGAGTTTTAATTCATGTTCTAGCATAAATTAATCTCTCATATAGAATTGTGGTGGATTTGGGCTACCCTTACAGATATGTTAGGAAGAGGTAGAGGAAGAAGAAGTTTTACAGAAGGAGATAGCGAACTTGACGGAATGAACCCCGTCCTCAATACCATGGCTCAGCTGTTAGAGCGCTTAGTTGAACAAACCACAAATGGGAATGGTCAAACCTCAGGAAGAATATTTAGTCGCGAAAATCCACAGGAGAGGTTTAGAAGACAGAGACCTCAGGAATTTTCTGGCACTACTGATCCTCTTATAGCAGAAAGCTGGATCAAATCCATAGAGGTGATTTTGACTATTTGCAACTGACCGAACTAGAAAGGCCTCGGTGTGCGATTTACATGCTGAGAGGAGATGCCATGAGATGGTGTGAAGGAGCCAAGTTAACAGTAGACTTGGAAATTATTACTTGGGAAGAATTTAAGAGAGTGTTCTATGAACAATACTTTACGGTGGATGTAAGACAAGAAAGGCCTCGGTGTGCGATTTACATGCTGAGAGGAGATGCCATGAGATGGTGTGAAGGAGCCAAGTTAACAGTAGACTTGGAAATTATTACTTGGGAAGAATTTAAGAGAGTGTTCTATGAACAATACTTTACGGTGGATGTAAGACAACAGTTGCGGAGTGAGTTTTTAACTCTTAAGCATGGATAGATGTCTATGTGGGATTATATCCGTAAATTTGAGAGAGGTTGTTATTTCGTTCTTTTGATTGGGAAAAATGCAGATATTAAGCTACAACATTTCATTGATGGGATGAAGCCGATGATTAGGCATGATGTTAGATTGGCAGAACCCGTAGATTATAGATCAGCTGTGAATTGGTGCAGTTCTTTGACACAACTATTGTCCAAGATGGTGATATTACTGGTGCTGTTTCAGGGAAGTATGTCGCAATTTCTGAAAGCAGGTTTGCAGGTGTTTTCAATTTGCCCACTCATGGTCTCACCGATTTATCCGAAGTACCGAATCATTTGGTGATGCAGGCAAGGACTGTGTTTGCTAAGTTTGGTAAGCCCGTTCTGTATTCGTGTAAGAAGAGGCTGCTAAAGTATGAGTTCCGGTTGTTGAATGACATTTTGGCCAAGTCAATTACTGTGAAGGCTGGATCCTTCGACGCCGTCACCCATGAACGATTTTTTATGATGACGGCTATTCACTTTGGGGTCAAGATCAACTGGATCAAGATTCTCTTTGAGGTTTTGAAGGAGATGGTGGACAGAACCATTAAAAGAGCCAAGGGTTTTGTGTCTCAAATCTGTGTTTTGTTGAAAGGAGACCCAGCCGTATCTCTGGGAGAGGCGAAGACCTTCCCGCCCTTGAAAATTCTTTCTGAGAAGACTGTAAACACTTACGTTTCCACGAATAAAACAATTGATGCTCGTGGAGAAACTGGTGAGCCCGAAGTGGCCAAGTCGCAAAGAGGAAGTCTGTACCCAAGAAGAAATCTGCTCCGACTGATAAAAAGGGTGTTGATGAGGAACCAGTGGAAGTGGTTGAGAAAACTGTGTCGAAGAAGCGATCAGCTTCTACTGGAGATGAGCCTGCTGTTACAAATAAGAAGAGAACAACGAAGAAGAAAGCAGCTCTCTCGAAAGAGAATCTGGAGCTCGTGTCAGTAGCAACAGAGGCCATACCACTCCAAATTGTTGAACCAATTTCAGTTGTGAACCTTCCTACTCAAACGGGTTCTGATGATGACAATGTTGAGAAGGAACCAGCGGTGGAAGAAATCATTGAAAAAGATCAAGAGGCATCTACTGCTGATGATGTTGATCAGATTATTGCTCGGATTATTACAGAGACTGCTGAGATGGAAACAGAGGAGATGTGTGTGGAAACTGATGCTGGGATATCATATGTGACTGCAGAGCTACTGGAACAGATGTCGTGATGGGGAAAGCAGATTTTGTGGAACCAGCGGTTGCTGAGGGAATAGCCAAGGGAACAGATTTGGCAGAACAATTGGAACCAAGGTCTGATGATATAACAGTTGAGGCCGCTGAGCGCTCGACTGCTGTAACTGATGAGGAAGACTTGGCACCCTTTAGCAAGGTTCTGGAGACATTTGTGTAACCAATTTCTGACGAAGAATCTCTGTCCATTAAAGAGCATCTGGCTCAAATTCCTGAAGGTATGATGCTACCTTCACTCACTTCAGCAGAGCCCACTAAGATCAAGTTCTGTGGTGAAATTGAGATTAGAGGTGTTGAAGATGGTGATTGGTACAGGGAAAATCTTTCCAAGATTGCTGCGACTAATAAAGGGAAGAAATCTCTAGAGGAGACAGATACCGTGCAGGGGCACCCGGCCCGTGAACAGTTTCAATTGATTTGTGGAGACATTGATTTTCTCATTATTCTGCGAGAAAAAGTCATCACGGAGATTACTTAATTCTTTCATTCTTTTAGTCTGAGGAATTTGAAGACTATGCGATCAGTTGAGGACATTCTTTCCAAAGAAGAGAAGATGTTAGCTTGGGCAGAAACGGATTATTTGGAGACACCCATTCAACGGCGATTGCTCATCATTGCTAAGTACAGAGAGGTGTTATTGCACAAATTTTGGAATCACGGCGCACTAATCTTGTATCCGGTCTACCTACTACTGCTATTGATAAGCGAACTCTGTACCTTCTTTCGGCAGCTCACTAATAGGCAGTTAGAAACCTGTTAAGGCAAATGAGAGCTCATGGGCTGAAGTGGACAAGACCAGTCAGTTCAATGTTGTTTGAAGAACCAAATCTTGAACGAGGTTTCTTTATTCCGTGAACCCACAAGACAATTTTCTCTACTTTCTGGATCAGAAACCTACGGAAAATTGAAGGGTCATGGGTAGTTGAGGAAGGCTATGATCGTGTGGTTTGTAAGTGCACCAAGTGTGTTTCTTCCGATTGGCCGTCACTGCCTGCTCGTATTTCTGTTAGAGATCTCTCCCCTATTTTTTTATTCTTTAGGCCAGTACAGGGTATGGACTCCTAGCGGCATCTTGTTAAGACTTGGGGTTGTTTCAAGGTTTGCACAGATATCATATATTATTTAATCTATGTACAGCTTTGGTGCCCGTGGGATCAGTTTTTGGAGAGAGCAGTATTCCACGAAGAATTGTAGATAATGTTTCTTATCGTATACGGATCTTAGATTCAGTTCTTCCAGATTTCAGTGTACAGATCTCACCAGTTGTAGATATTACATCAGCTCCTACAGACTCTGTTCTTCTTTCTCCACGCAATTCAGATATCTCTTTGCCTTCTTCGCATCAGAGTTCATCTTCTGCTTCCTCTATGCACTTTACAGATGACATTCTTCAGGGTACTGAAACTACTGTTGAACAGATTCTTGAACCCTCTACTGCTGTTACTGCTACAGATATCAATGAACAGTTTGCACAGCTTCGGACTTCTATTTCTGAGATTTCTATCAAGCAGCTGTGAACACAAAGCAAAATTGGCGATCTCCAGAATGCTATCTTTTCAAAGATCGATACTCGCGAAAAAGCTGCTGCCGTGGCTCGTATTGAACAAGATCAAACATTTCGAGGCCTTATTAAAAATCTTCGGCAAGGAGTTCAAACTGACACAGCTGCATTATCGATTGAAATGCATGAATTTAAGAAGGCAGTTCGCGCTAAAAATGCTTTCTTAACGACTGATTTGGCAGATCTTTGTAAGGAAGTCAAGGATCTCAAAGCTGATTTTTCTAAGGAATTTGATGACAAATTGGTTGTTGTTCGCAATGATCTACTGGAGTTCCGTGTGGAAACAAAAGGAAAATTAGCTTCCCTTGGTACTAATCTTGCTGAACTCATAGCCTTTGTCACTAAGGGCCGTGATGACAAAAAGGGGGGAAGTGAGTAGCAGCCATGGTCGAGGTCAGCCTCATCCTGGAGATGGTGGTGGTAGTGGTAGTAAGAGTGAGCCATCAAGAAAAAGAGGAAGCAGTGGATCTAGGCAGAAAAGTTGGAGATACTGGCTAAATGAATAAGATATGAATATGGATTGTTACGAGTTTCTAGTTTTTCAGTTCTTGTACAAATCTTTTGTACTGTGCTTCTTATTCGATATATATAAGCAGACTTGGAGCAATTTATTTGTTGTCTCTTTTAAGTCAAAGGCTGCTAAGTTTTGTCATCACCAAAAAGGGGAAAATTGTTAAGATAAAATTTATAAGTTTTGGTGATAACAAAATAAGAATAAGAACTGATCTTAAGTTTTCACAGAGGATTTCAGACCTCGTGACGTCAGAAAAGTGTAGGGAACTTTTCAGATCTCGTGAAGTCATGCTGTTTAGTTGCAGTTTCTAAGTTTCGAGAGTTCTGAGTTAAGCGTTGACATCTGAGTTGACTTTTTGGGAAGTATCCAGAACTGAGCAGAGTTAAGTATTCAGAGATTCAGATTTTTGTTATCGGGTTGATGCTTTCGAATCAGATTTGGTTATTTGGATCAGTTGAGTATTCGGGTCAGTTAATTCAGATATCGTGATGGTTGTTCAGACTTGAGGTCTTTCAGACTTGTTTCAGAAGCTACTGTAAGAGATCTGTTTTTAGAGCAAAGTTTATTCAGACTTGATTCAGAGGCGTTAGTAACAGATTCCGTCATTGACTCAAGTGGTATTATTCAAATTTGAGAGTATAAACAGATTCCACTCTAGTTACTTCAGATCTCAGTATTTCAGAAGTGGTTACAGAATGCTCAGTGAGTATAACAGATTCGAGGACAATTCAGATTTGAGTACAGTACTTTTGCAGATTCTCTAAGCATTCAGATTTGAAAAAATTGCAAGCATACTCAAGTGTGAGCTTCGATTATCTTCAGAAGTTATCAAAGAATTATTTAAAGAGAATAAACGGTCAAAGTTTATGTCGTATAAAAGACTGGAATTAATGAGACAAGATCAGAGCTATTTTCGGTAAATTTGCACAGTGCGCAGAATGCTTGATATGATTATTACCAGCTTTGGTATATAAGTCAATTTAGCCCTGACAAGCGCAATTTACCTTTTGTATGACATTAATGGAACATTAAATGCTATGATACGATGAAGATATGCCAAAGAGATTATCTCTACTGGCTACATTTAATGACCGTTGAAGACAAAGAGTATAAAAGGCTGAAGAATTCAAATGAAGAGGCTTCTTGCATCTTCAGTATCTTTTGCGTCTTCTGCTCCTCTACGCTATCAGTGTCTCAAAAAGCTCTCAAATACTCACTGGAACAATTCATTGCAAAAACCTTTCTAAGTCCATTATTACAACTCGAAGAACAGTCAAGTTTATCCTTCAGAGTTTTAACCTTCGAGTTATCTTCTGGTTTACATTTGTAAACAGTTCTTGTTGATAAAAAAACCAGAAGATCTACAATACTCAATAGCATTGTATTTCATTGTAAAATTTATCTTTGAGTCTGTAAAGACTTGTTGTGTGAAGAAGTCTTGAAAATCACATTGATTGTATTAAGCAGTCATATCTGCTTGTAGTTGAAGTTGCTAGGAGTTCATCTTGAGCGAGGCTCGGTGACTGGGTGTAGACAGAAGCTGTGTGCATCAAATTTCTTCTAGTGGAACCTTCCTGCAAAGGAAGAAGGGGAGACGTAGGATTTGATATCCGAACTTTCATAAACAAATTCTGAACCATACCTCGGATCTGGTAATTCAGATCTGAGTTGAGCAAGGTTGTAAAATTATTTTTAAAGGTTTCAAAAATTTAAAATAATAACAGTTCATTTGTTGGGGATCAGGATCCGCCCCCCGGCGAGGCAGCGGAAGAACATAAAAACGGGTGCCGGGAGACGATCAATACGAAAACAACAATTCATAATTGTCATACATAGGGCGTTTAAGCGGGTTACCTCGCTGGCACTTGTGTCTGGCTCCAACCGGTATTACAATAATCCGGCTCTTCTCGGTAGATTGCGGTAGTTTATGCCAATCCGGTCCACGACCAGATCCGAGACTCCTTCGTCAGGCTGCACTAGAAGCCCTGACGAGATCAGCACGAACGGATTCTCCTCGTCGGACTGGCCGGAAACAATTTTCCGGCGGCGGCGGCGGCGGCGTGAGAGAGGGAAGGAGGGGGCGGCTAGCTTTAGGGTTTAGAGTTATCAATGTAGTGTTAGTTAATGAAGTCATTAAGTCCCATTAAATAGACTTAAAGATGGACTTGGACCGGTCCAACGGGCCCGGGTCCAAATGACGATATCTATCGCTGCGACTTCATCGTAACTCCGATCGCCGATCAGATCGGACCGATCGACTCAGTTTCAATGAAGTCATTAAGTCCCATTAAATAGACTTAAAGATGGACTTGGACCGGTCCAACGGGCCCGGGTCCAAATGACGATATCTATCGCTGCGACTTCATCGTAACTCCGATCTCCGATCAGATCGGACCGATCGACTCAGTTTACAAAACTGAATGTCATGATCTGAAAAACAATTTTTCAGATCATCTAACCCTAAATTGCAAAATGACCGTTTTGCCCCTCAACAGCGGGAAACCCCGGTTTGACCCCTGTTGACTTTTAGGAAGTCGCACTCCC
>KQ999862.1:33063-84920 GCA_001598015.1 Dorcoceras hygrometricum | reverse complement strand
CGCATGGTGGCTAACAATCCAAGCAGGGAGATGAGAGTGTGGTATCGCCGCTCGCCCTCGCATCCTGGTAAGAATCAACAACAGCAATACAAGATACAAGGCTGCAAAATACGATACGCAAGGGATCTGAAATATGCGTGAACAAATGCGTGTATGCCATTCACATACAAACAGCTAGCATAAACACCAAAGCTCAGCAAGCAATACACAGATAGGTTCACCGAAATATCCCAGCAGCCACGCATAATATCTCATGCCAATTCCAAGCTACATCAAGCTCAGATCCGTACCTTAATTCTTCTGAGCTATAATTAGCACACGCTGGTTACCACAAGAAATCCCGAAGACTCTGGTAAAAGCCTGATAAACACACGGCATACACAACATAAATCTAACGGGATGCTAAACAAGTTCACGGCCGGGAGTCACACTCAACCAGCTGCTCAATATACCTCAACAATTAAACGAGAAGCTTAAAACTATGGCTAGGAACAAGGTCTCACCGAAAACCAGAACGTAGTTCTACCCGGTCGACGCAACACTCGAACGGCAGCAACTTCGCGTTCCTCGACTAGCCAATTACAGTTTCTAAAACTGGTGTAGAATGGTAGAGCTTCTCGAGAGGAGTCCAAAGCTACTTCGCACAAGAAAAACAACCACCGGAAACGACGGGAATCCATCGGAATAGCTCACGGTGAATAGTAACGAGGGTTTGAGAAACAGAGGTCGACAATCGGGGAAATATTTCTAAGTATGGGAACTAATAATCCACAACGAAGACCAAGTCTTGCTATTTATAAAACACTTAACTGCTGCTACCAGCAGGAGCGTATTTCCACCGACAAAACCAGCAGGAGCAACAGTCGACGTATTCTCCACAATTAACGACCCTCGACTGCCAGCAGCAACAATAACAAAAGGGCTTCTAACGCTAAGCCAAAACAACATAAAGCACTACCCCCTGCTGTTACCAGCAGCAACATCAATACGCGGCGTTGCAACTAACTCAAACGACGTCGCATCCTCTTCGTGCTACAGGAAAGTTGACCCGCGTTGACAACCAGCAGGCATACAAATAACGCGATAACACCCATCGACTGACGACAGTAAAGTCTACGTCATCCACACAACGCTCAACAGTAATGCTTACGTCGACATATCTGTTATCAGCAGGTATAAAACTCAAAACGACATCGTATCTCGCCCGATACAAAAACACGCTAATTCAACCAGCAACTGATTCCTATACTCTCGACTGATAACAGCAAGGCTTACGTCAGCGCCTTCGATGCCCACACACAATGTGACGTCAGCAAACTGTCACCAGCAGGCAACCAAATTCAAAAATACGAAAATCACCAGAATTGTTCTAAGGAGGGAAATCGACCCAAAAACTACAACTCCACAACGAAACAGAGATTCTAAACCACAAAATCTCTAAAAAACTGTTCAATTCCAACAATCAATCGATTAATTTCCACAATTAATCTTACTTAACAGATTCAGGTCTCACACCCTCACTGTCCAGCTCAGATCTCAAACTGACACCAGCTTGTACATACAGCTTGGGATGCCTCCACTAACAACTTTCATCCAATAGCAGCACAGATCATTCGAGCTCAACAAAGGTCACCACACAGTACCACCAGCAGCTCATGTTGCCTCAAATCAGATCGCACCCTAGCAAACCAGCTCAGGATGCTCTATCCCGTTGGCAGCAACCAAACATCCTACGACACACTCTCAGCTCACAGAACCTAAGCTTAGAATAGCTCGCAGCATTCCCAACTGTACAACTCACAGAAACAGGCCAGATCACACAATGGCCATCTCGCATGTATCCAGATGTTCCACGCTAAGGCTGAAACCATAAACAGCTCACAGACCAGTTCACGCACCGGTCAGCTCACGCAGAGCAACAGCTTACGTGCACAAACATTTCTCGCCAAAGCTGTAACCCTAAACAGCTTTCGTCCTACCGGGCAGCTACGGATAGTTCTTGTCTAAGCTGAAGACCCCAATAGATCTGATCTACACAGGGCGTTACTGTCAGCTTACGCATGTTGTTCCCTGTTACATGATACTCTTAATCTGTTAACAGCTCACGGACTCAGCACAGTCCTAACCTACAGCTTTCGCCTAATCTGGTCCACAATAAAACAGCTCGCTATAAAACGTCGGACCAGCTCGTGCAACATACCAGCTCACCTCCAAGCTGGCCCTCCAAACTGGACCTCTAACCTGAACCGCACCTAAGATCAGCACAGACCATTTAAACAGCTACTAGCTCTCGAGGTCAGCCCAGCTCACAAGGATCAACTCGACTTGCGACGCTGCTTCAAAATTGAAATCATCTCATAGCGCTAAACTGGACTGGTATAACTCTTCAGCAACACCAAACAGTTGCACGCCTAGACTCTGTACAGGTCGCTCAACCAGCTCGCATGCACATAAACCAGCTCGTACTTAAGCTGGTGACAGTAACTTTCACTTGGCCTAAGCTAGTTATAGGAATAGTGCTACACTTCATGGGAACCAATGACCAGCTCGCGTCAAATCAGGTATCTTAAAAGGACGTCGCACCACAATACAGCTCGGGACAACCATCTCATGTATACTTGGACCAGCTTGCATCATATCTGTATACCCTAGACCGAACCGGTCTAACTGAACCATACTACCAGCTTGCATCCTAGTCTATCCATTCCAGCTGCTACTCCCTAAGCTGGTTATCTAGATTAATTAACCACTAATTTGGACTAATTATACCGTTAAATAACTCGGCTAATTACAGTCCTCATAGACCTGGTTCAAGGGTTTAGTGTAGACCGACACGGTTCATGGGTATCAGCTTAGGCAGGAGCTGAAAGTGTGCGAGCTGGTCTTCTAGAACGTGATCTGGTTGTCCCGAGCTGAGGTGCGGTGCGACGTCGTTTAAGTGATACCAGCATAGGAGCTAACTGGATGGTCCATGTGACCAAGGCGTAATCTGTTCTTTACCTGTAATCTATTGCTACTGTGTACATTGTGATCTGTTTTTGAGATAGCAGATCGGGTGTATAATCTGTTCTGATAGTGAAGGATGGATGACGTATACCAGTTGGGAGAGAAGGCAGTGTGCTGGTTATGCCTGAGCTGGTACCAACTTGGACCCTGAGCTGTCAGTGGCTACTGTTCACCAGATCGCGGGAGACTTAAGTCTTAAATAGAGGACTTTGACCATGTACAAACCATTACTTTCCAACACTTAGAATATTTCTTTCCCGTAAAATTATCCTCTACTGTAGCGAAACCCTTAATGCTCATCGAACCTTATCTCCTCTGATTCCTGACGGTAGACGGCATAGCTTGGAGCAAGGTTAGTAACGTTGAATTCCCCTTTCCAAGATGCTTCTTCCTACACCTCTTTCGAAGGCTTTGGTGGACTAGAAGAGTGAATGCAAAGGAGCTACAGTGTGTTGTCGATTCGTATTCCGGATGGTTGGGTCTTCCGTTCAGGTAGTGCTTTCGAGTAAGTGTTAGATCCTCCCTTACGCTTTGTTTAGAGCTAGCTATCGCGTTTAAGGGGTAGGATAGAACCGGGTTGAGCTAGTGGCTTCCAGTTCGGTATTTCTGTGCTTACTGTCTCTGAGCTGATTATTGTGTTTGGCTAAGCAGGTTTCAGATCTGAGTTTTTCGGAACTCTTGTTGTGGTAATTGTAGCACAAAAGCGAAGGTACGGATGTGAGCTTGTATTACAGCTTTGGGATAAGCATGGATGTATTTGTATGTTTGCTAGTATGTTGTGCAGTGTGTATGCTATCGTATTGTTGTTGTTTGCTACTGTTCTGTGCTGGTTATAGCAAGATGTGGTAGTTTGCATACACGCATTTTTCCTTGTTGAGCTCATATCTTGTTAGCCCTCTGTTGTTGTGCTAACCCATGTGTACCAGGATTCTTTCTGTTGAGGACGATTGGCAATACCGTGCTCCTCATCTCCTTGTTGATCTAGTTGTTATTCGCTATGAGACGAGTGGATAGCTACCACGCTCTCATAAGATTTGGCAACAACAGGTTGAGTAATTGGGTTTATGCTCTGGTTCAGTGTGTTGAGACGAGTGGATAGTTACCACGCTCTCACATACCTCGTGGCCACTTCATTCCTTTCGATCTGTGCTCGCTGCTGAGCTGGTTCTTGAACGTCTTTGGCTTTTGGTTTAGATCGTAGCCTTCTACCCTTACAATTTCTGTCCTCATGCATAGCACATTCATCTATATCTGTTGTTGTCTAATTGTTGTTTTAATCTGCTCTCCGTACTGAGGTTTGACCCCTGTCCCTTTGGGGCTGTTTTGTTTGTTATGTGTCATTCAGGTTTTTCAGTTTATTAAGCTGGTCGAGGAGGTGAGTCAGCTGGTGATGTCCCAGAGGTTGAATAGAGTGTCCCAGATATATATATATATATATATATATATATATATATGCTTTTGGTTGTTTTAAACCAATATTTTGTGTATAAGTGTATTTTGAAATATTTTTCAAAGTCAAGGCCAAAGCGAAAAATTTTAGCCACTTTTAATGCTTCCGCAGTTGAGTTTGCGTGTTTAATCTCTGTTTTGTGCACCGGACCTGACATTTTAGGCGTATGTTTAATCGCAGTTTCCAATCATTTGGCCACACGGTTTCGATAGTTTTTGTTGTAAGTTGTAGTTCTTATCCTTAAGTTCATTTTTAGACAATAACCATTAAATTTGGTGTTGTTTTGAGCAAGTTCTAAGCTTTTTAGCTTTCGACCAGTCCAGGAAAGGTCTTCCGATCAGTTGTCTCTTCGTATTTTGAGAGTTTGATGTTGTTTTTGGATGATTTTGGGTTGTAGGATGTCCCTAGGTCACTTTTGGTTATTTTCCCGTTCTGGTAAATACTAGAACTTTTCGACAACCGATACCATCGTCTGTTGCCTCCGGTAGATAGTCTATTTCGGTGTCGGTTTTGGTTTTAGGTATTTGGTCAAATACTTTGACGTAAGGATGAAGCGTATATTTTACATCTTTCGTAGAATCTGAATTGTGTTCTATGTGTTATGCATGCTATGTGCTACTGTTTGTTTTATACTTGCAAGATATGTGGATGCATTTTGTATCACGGCATTGAGCACATGCATTCATGTTGAGTCTTGATTTCTTTTGGCAGCTTCTGAGTTGGCTTCCAGAGATTTTATTGTAGTCTCGTGGAGTGGTGTTTTATGTAGCACATGATGAGCGCTTTGAGACCATCTGGGTAGCTCCAAAAATCTAGATGTTGTGCTTATTACTGGTGGTGGTTGAGTTATCATACCTCCGTTATTTCATTAAGATTGCACGGGTAGCTCCCAAACTCTCGATAATGTAGCCACTTGGTTGTTGATCGCTTGCATTGGTCTCGATTTGGTACCCGATATTTTTTGATACCAGACATGCATTGCACTGCATATAGTATTTATTCTTACTTTGATTGATGTTTTTTTAATATATTCTCCATACTGGGATTTGACCGCATTCCTTTGGGGCTGCTTTGTTAGTTGTTGGTGACCATTGCAGGTCGTCCAGATGGTTCAGCTGAGCCAGGTAGAGCATCATCTAGTGGAGCCCCTTAAGGAGTCAATCGAGTGTCCCCGATATTTTATATATGTTTTATCGAGTCATTTTGCAAGGGATGCCTTATGTAGTTGTTGGTATTTGATGATTCGATTTTTGTTGGATACTGTTTTTATTTACTGTTATCTGGGAGATTGGATTTTTTTTATTTCATGGATTTTGCATGAATTGTGAGCAGGATTAGCTCTGCATGTGCTTGCATTATTATTTTATAGGACTTATCTTTCGTTATGTCCGAGTGACGAACTATTTTCTACACTTTGAGTATTTGCATATTTTTTTTAACTCGTTGTTTTTGTTCAGGCCCAAAAAGAAAAATTTTAATCCACTTTTAAGTGGTTATATCACAATTTTGTGGTTAATTACGTGTTTAACTCTTGATTAAAAGCATCGGGCCTGAAAAACAACCCGACATTTCATATTTTAAAATTTTTGGTTGTAGATGCTATATTCACAACAATGGCAAAACGCATTTAACTGCTTTTTTTTATGTGCGTGCTGATATTGGAATTTTTCTTGGCTACTCGGCTATCAGTAGACTGTATAAAGTTTTTGTTAGAGTGAATTTCAGAAGTTTTGGTGATGAAAAATATAAAAGAGATCAATCAGACCAAATGCACAAGATCTGGACGAATCATACATCATTGGACGAAGAAACCAGATCGGAGCAGAGTCAAATAGGTTAAAGTTAAACCAGATCAGGATAAATAGTTGCCCTGGTTGAGGACAAACCAGTAAAGGTGATTTGGTCAAGATGGTTAAGGTCAAACCAGTCCAAAGATACTCAGTCGAAAAAGGACATTTCAGTTGAGAAAATTCGAATAATTTGAAACAGAGAGCTTTGAGATGAAGAGCAGCAAAACAATGGTTTACAATTGAGAAAACAGATAAGAGACCAGCTGGAGTGATAAGTGTAATAACAGACCAGCTGGAAGAGTAGTTAAGCAAACCAGCTCGAAGCAGAATGATTTTACAAGTGTTATAGTACTGAAAATATGAGTGTACGAGGATTACTATCTAAATCAGTATAGAACAATGACATCAGCATAATACTTCAAAGCAGACTGGATATAATCAAGCTCAGAACCCGATCAAGAAAAACATCTCAATGTTCAGAAACCAGATTGGGAACCCAACTAAGTTAAGGACGACTTAACAAATTGAATTTCAGAATGTTTGAAGGAACGTACAGGTTGATATGATACATGTGACCTCTCTACATTGAATTGTAGTCGTTGGAACTACTTTGAGCTAAATCCAGGTACGCAGAGATATGGTTCAAATGGAAGACGGCGCAGAGTTGTTAAAAAGGGCAATGCATTTAATGGAGATGTAATTTCATCGAACAGACATTTAAGACGCCAAAGAAAATTCAATTTGGATACACTCAACGTGTCTACTGGCTACATTTATTACCGTTGTATCCAAAAGATATAAATAGAAGAGATGAGCAGCTACACAACATCATGAGCGTTGAACTCACTAGCTAAAAATGAGATGTAATTTCATCGAACAGACATTTAAGACGCCAAAGAAAATTCAATTTGGATACACTCAACGTGTCTACTGGCTACATTTATTACCGTTGTATCCAAAAGATATAAATAGAAGAGATGAGCAGCTACACAACATCATGAGCGTTGAACTCACTAGCTAACCAGCCCTCATAAGCAAAAGCAGAGTTCATCTTGAACCAACTCACAGCAAGTGAGACACGCACAGATTGATTATTCATTTCCTATGTCACACTATCTTCTATACACACACTCTGTAGTGTTGAGCGATCATTGTAAATCATAAACAGAGAGTGTAGAGTGCTAGATTATCACAACCAGCTTAGTGTTGGGTTCTTTGTATTGTGAACCAGATCACGAGTCTGGATTCGTTGGTTGATTGCTAGGATTTCCTACAACTGCTGGTTGTAGGATCGAGTTTGTACAAGTGGTTGTATAAATCAAATCTTCTAGTGAAAATCCTTCCCATTGAGAAAGAATGGGAGACGTAGGAGAATTTGCTCCAAACTTCCAGAAACAAACATCTCGTCTATACATCTTTTACATTTACGCATTGGTTTAACTTGTTCACTGTTGGATCGTGTTGTTTCCGCATAAAAATCATTTTATTACACGAGAAAACAGCAGTCACTGAGAACACTCTAAGCTGGTATCTCGGCTGGAGGTTTGCGTCGAGCAACAAAATCTTTTGAAACAAGTTTTACAACAAAATTAGCAAAGGAGTTCATTAACCCCCCCCCCTCCCCCCCGAACTCCCAAGCTTGTTCTACGATCCTAATATTTTTTAATAAAAGAACACTGACAGTTGAATAGCCAAATCATGTTGTATTTGATGAATCCAGTTTTAACTCATCTCTTCAGCATCAATTAATGATTTGAGTAATAGATAATAAACTAATCTTGTTGAAACTAGTGATGATGAGTTACAGATTAGAAGACCAGCAGAGATTCAAGATATGCTAGAAGATGATATCCAAGCTGATCCAGCCGATTAGATCCAATTTGATTCAACAGAGAACCATCAAGAAGAACAAACTGGAAACTTCCGAGAGAACCCTTCAAATGAGGATGAAATGTATGCTCATGGGGAACCAGAACAGATCGAAACAGATCCCATTGGACCTCGTTTCCAGTAGAATAGAAATCATCCATCCAAACTGGTCATCGGTAACCCTTCTGCATCGTTTAGGACACCAGGCCAGATGATAAATGAATTTTTTAACTCTGCATTCGTTTCTCATATAGAATCTAATAAAGTAGAAGAAGCCTTAGCTGACCCAACCTGATAGAAGCTATGCAGGAGGAACTTGGTCAATTTGAAAAAAAAACAAAGTTTGGGAGATTAATTCCTAGACCATCAGATCAGAACGTAATAGGTGCTAAATGGGTCTTTAGGAAAAAAAATTAAATTAGAACGGAACTGTTCTTAGAAACAAGAATAGTCGCTCAAGATTATAAGCAAGAATAAGGCATAGAATTTGACGAAACTTTTGCACTTATATCCAGATTATAAGCTATGTAGATATTCTTGCATATTCCCATTCAAAAGTTTTAAAGTTTTTCAAATGGATGTAAGATTGTGTTCTTAAATGGCATCCTATCTGATCAAATGGATTTACGAAATACATTCTTAAATGGCATCCTATCTAACAAAGTGTATGTTGCACAACTTCCTGGCTTCATTGATCATTTCAACTCATATTATGTTTATAAACTGGATAAAGCTCTGTAAGGTCTGAAACAAGCACCAAGAGCTTGGTATGATACTTTGTCCAAGTTTCTAAATTATCATGATTTTGTAATTGGAATAGTAGATAAAACTATGTTCAAGTTTATTAAGAATGATCATGTTCTGCTAGTCCAGATTTATGCTGATATTATTTTTGGCTCAAATAATCAATCACAACTTGTGTGAATAATTTTCTAAACAGATACAGGAGAAGTTTGAGAGGAGCATGATGGGCGAACTGACATTTTTCTTGTGATTGCAAGTCAAACATCTTGAGAATGGAACTTTAACAAATTAAGCAAAGCACCAAAGAACTCTAAAGAATTTCGGATTGGAAAAATTTTCAACCGTAGCTACTCTGATGATTGCGTCCATCAAAATTGATGTTGGATCTATTTCTACATATCAGAATCTAAGTTTTGATTCACACAAAATCTGTTATTATTCTACTAACATTTTGCATGCGATGTGCAGTGCACTTGGTTAAGGAGACATGGAGACCTTCAGACTGGAACAGTGAGGGGACTCCCAAGCTGGAACATTTGAAGATGTCTACGTTGGAACAGTGAGTGGACGCCCGAGCTGGTATATCACTGACGGACAGGGTGCAAGGAACATCGAGCTGGTCTACCAGCTTGATACAAGAGCAGTTCAGAGATCAATCGCAGAGAGTATCGGTTAAAAGCAGTTCAAGCGCAGATCAAGTGCAGCATACAAGTGTGGTGTTCAAGTGCAGAGCCAAGATATTTTAGTGAGAGGCTAGACGAGCTCGAGGTGACCCCCGTACATTGGAGCATAGGAAGAATCTGTAAATGGGGTGCACTCGATCGGTCTCCATAGAGCTAAGCTGGTATGGAAAGATGCGAGTTGGATAAGCACATTGTAGCACCTATGCATTGATCCAGAAGAACTCTGATGCAGACCAGCTTAGAGAACAGCTCAAGAACAGAATCTGCTCAGATATATGGAGTGGATTAAAACCAAGTTGGTTAAGGACAAACCAACTCGGTATCAGTTGTGTACGAAGAGCAGTACAAGAGCGGATGACAAATTAGAAGAGTTGCTCAAGAGCAGTTGCTAACAAGAGCAGATAGAGAGGAGAAGAAGAGAGTTTTGAACAGCTCAATGAAGCAACCAGCTCAGGGATGAAACAGTTATATAAATTAGTTTGTGTAATCTCATATTACTAGAAGATAAACTAATTTTTTTGATCGATACGAACAGAGCTCGAAGATAGCAAAGGCTGTAGAAGCGCCGATGAGAAGATCTCAAGTCAAATAAAGCCTGCAACGCATTAAAAGCCAAAGGACACAAGTACAACAGTGTCAAAAGACTTTTCAAACGTCTACAATCTTGTGTCCAACGGGAAAATCTGCTAAGAGGTTTTATATATCAATTTTTTGATCGATACGAACAGAGCTCGAAGATAGCAAAGGCTGCAGAAGCGCCGATGAAAAGAGCTCAAGTCAAATAAAGCCTGCAACGCATTAAAAGCCAAAGGACACAAGTACAACAGTGTCAAAAGACTTTTCAAACGTCTACAATCTTGTGTCCAACGGGAAAATCTGCTAAGAGGTTTTATATATCAAGAGCAGAAGAAAGAAGAAAATAGAGCCAAGCAGAGAGTGGGTGTGCATAAGGAAAAAAAAGGAATACAAGTCTACTACACAACCCTAGGAAGACATCGAGAGACCAGCTCAAAGAGGAGCACTTCCCAGTGTGTAAGATTCAATATTTGAGATATTGTACTTACACTGAAAATCTCACACACATACACATTCACTCATATTTGAGAGATGAGAAAAAACAGAGTAGAGTGAATGTGAATTAAAAACTCTCCATTGTAGTCTTTGGACAAAGACGTTAAACAAGTCTACGTTGTCTTTTGTACTGAGATGTTAAAGAAGTGTATGTAGCCTTTCTCACTGAGGCAGTAAAGAAGTGAGTTAGACACACGCAGCTTGTGAGCTGGAGTGCAGTGGTGGTTAGGAGTTCTTGCGACTGCTGGTCGTAGGATCGGGTTACAGCGGAGGTCACTGTAATCAAAGTCTTCTAGTGGATCCTTCTCGATTGCGAAGAAGGGTAAACGTAGGAGATTCAGCTCCGAACTTCCATAAACAAATTACAACGTATTATTTCTTTACAGCTTTCTACATTTACATTCCTACGCATTGCATATTTATCAAACTACGTTAAACAAAACCGTTAATGAGCTTTCGAATATAAGAGTTCAGTTTGAGTTATTTCCACATGATTTTATCTCATTACTCAATTTTTATCTCGATGCACTTATAATTCAAGAACACTGAGCTTTTGCAGCTCAAGTTACAATTAAACCAGATCGCATAGGCTGAACCAGCTCGTAGAGCCGTTGGTATGTTTATGCACGATCCGGATTGCCTTGTTGCATGCTGCTTATCTTTCAAAAACATTTAAATGTACGCAACTTGAGGGTTCGATGTTTTCGGCTGTGTGATAGCCCACGTGAGTTGTGTGAGAACTCACGGACACCACCTGTTTTTGATCCTAACAATTGATCAAGATGAAGCTGGAACTATCATTGAGGTAACTTAGTATCATTGGATAATTGGATCGCTACTGTACTTAACTGCTAGCAGACCAGACATATGTTTGTGGTCTATATGTCTGCTAGGTTTCAATCTGATCGAAAACAGTCTCATTTCATTGCAGTAAAACGTATTTTAAAAATATCTTAAGGGCACTCAGAACTAGGGTATTTGGTATCCCTAATATTCCGTTTTCAATTTGATTGGTTGTTCTGATGCAGATTATGCAGGTTTTAAGATTGATCGGTGAAGCACAAGTGGAAACTTTTCAGTTTTTAGGTGATAGGATGATATCATGGTTCAGCAAGAAGTAAACTTTCATAGAAACATCTAAAAATGAAGCCAATAATTCAGCAGCTGGGAGTTGTTGTGATCAGATTTTATGGATTCAGCAACAGCTTAGAGACTATGGAGTTGAAGCTGTCGAAGCACCTATTTTATGCGACAACACAAATGAAATTGTGATCACTCAAAACTCCGTGCTGCATTCGAGAAGCAAACATATTGACATCATACATCATCATTTCATAAGAGACCATGTACTAAAGAAGGACATCCTCAATAGATCATCAAGTAGCTGATATCTTCACAAAACCTCTACCGGACACTAAAATTTTTCAAATGGATCTCTTAGATATGTCGTAGTTCTGTTCGCACTTAGTCAGGTGGGACAAATTTATTTTTCAAACATATAGGATCAAAGTCTACACACTGTGGCCATGCTAATCTGATCATCTTAGACACGTATACTATCAGATCTTATCATGGTGTTTGCAAATTTGTTTCCTGTCTGATACAGAAAGTTTGAACGGTTGTGATTTAATACAATTTTTTACATTTTTTAAAATCGTATGGTTATGTGTCTAAAAATTTCACACGTCATTTGTTCTAAGACTGCCACCGTTCACACGTACTTAAAATTTATTGCAAACTATTTCTTCTTTACGTTTTCAAAATTATCTTTTTGTAATCAGATTTCAATACTCAAATTTTTCTCTGAAATAATTTTCGAAGAACTACCCATGTTTTCACATTCTCTATTACTACTATGGCTATCTTGGCATATCAACTATTTGTAGGTGAACCTTAAGTCAGTTCTCTTGATGTCGGATAAGGGAATGGTTCAGATGGTTGGTTCCTTGGCGAGTCAGGACTCAAAGGTTTTTATGGGGCATCAGGCTTAAAATCAGATTGGGGGAGGATCAGGCTCCAAAGCAGCGGGTTTCAATTGTTGATGAGGAAGTTTTTCCAGCTCATGTTCAACATTGTCCAATTCATTCTTTAGAGAAGACCTATTTTCAGCTATTGGAGCTCAAGCTAATGAAGAGATAGAAACAGATCAGGAATCTCCATATTCCAAATCAGGAGGTAACAAGGTATATTGACGATTCCTACTTCTACAAGTACCCTGGATATTTCTTCTTCTAATTCAGATCCAAAAGTTCGGCACTTATCTAAGTTAGTTGAATCTATGAGTTTCGGAGTGAGACAACTACGAACATATCAGCAAATATATGATACTTGATCTACAGGAATTCAAATCTTGAATACTCTCATAGATGAATACTCTAGAGGAGTCTATCAAACGGACTCAAAATTCACTACAGATCGACCTTATGAAGGAGATTCGAGACAACAAGAATAAACTTGGTGATGAGGTGGCTACACTCAGGTTTCAAATTGCTGAAGTTGTAGAATGCCTAAAAGGGCGTGATGCGAAAAATGGGGAAAGTAGTAAAGGGGAGAGGTAAAAGAATTTTTTTGGAGAAGTTGTCAGTTGCAGATTAGTTCTTGTACAGAGGTAGGAGATGTACGGTTCTTGTACAGATTAGATTTTGTTAGAAATCAGATTGGAACTTCATGTAAGGAACATGAATCCAGAATTGGTGCTTCAAATTGGTTCAAATTACATCATAATGATGTAGATCTTCTTTATGTTATCATTCAACGCTTGAATCAAGACTTGTTCTAGAACAGCTTAGACAGTGGTTCAATGTAAGACAATTTTTTTGCGTCTTATCTTCTAAGTTTTGTCATCACCAGAAAGGGGAAAATTGTTGAAAAAAAATATTATAAGTTTTGGTGAGAGAAAATCAGCTCGGAGGTTACCAGATCAGCTCAGGCCGAAGATCGTGTATAAACCGAGTAAAGTCAACTCAGTTATGGTTTAAGAGCAGATCAGATCAGGTAAATAGGCTGAGTAAAGATAACTTAGTGTTAAGATAAAATTTATAAGTTTTGGTGATAATAAAAATAAGACAAGAATTGGAATTAACGACGACATTCGAGTAATCAGACTTCGTGAATATCGGGTGTGTCTTATCGGGTTAAATATTTCGATCAGATTCGGGATTTGGAACAGTTGGGTTATCGGGTCAGTTTATTCAGTTTATCGGGTCAGGTCTCTACTGTTGAAAGTGCTCTAGAATGATTCAGATGTCTTCGTATCAGACTTTGTTATTAAATCAACGATGGTGTTTCTCAATAGAACTGTCCGTATTATTGTGACCAGTTAAAGTATCAGACCTCGTTATATTGACTCAACTGGTCTTATTCATGTTTGAAAGTATTCAGATGTCTTGGTAACAGATGTCGTTATAATGTCTCTCAGATGCCGTTGCAAAGGAATCGAAGGATTTTCAGATAAAGGTTATTTGAAAGAGTCTTACAATTAAGGTATCAGATCTCTCCTGTTCCAAAACTTACAAAAGGGGGGATATATCATATTTCGTTAAGCAATCAGATATCGCAAGTAGTCAGATGTCTCTATGCATTCAGATGTGATAGCTATATATTCGATCGGCGATGAGTTAATCAATCTTCTTCAAGAAATAAAGAACTGATCAATAGAAAACTTTCAGGAGCAAACGACGAACCGATTCAAACGCTATCTATATTCAAATTGTAAAGAATCAATGGTGAAGATCAAATCGTACAAATGCCTGGAATTAAGGAGACAATGTCAGAGCTATTTTGGGTAAATAGTACGCAGTATACAGAGGATGTTATACGCTGTTTGCACGAATATGAAATGACGACAATTTGGCTCTGACGAAGCGCAATTTACCTCTAGTGGAGCAGAATATGCGATGGACATATATTCAAAAGGAATTTGTTTCCTTAGGTGAAATTGAATGACCGTTGGAGAACAAAGGGTATAAATAGCTGGAATTTAAATTGAAGAAGCCCTCTCACTCTCGGTTATTCTACTCTCCATCATACTCTGTGTGAATCGCTACATTCTCATGAAGCTTTCTCAAAAACAAAAAGCTCACACAGTCACTGGATATTCTCACAGAAAAATCATTCGAAGTCCAGTGATACAACTCGAAGAACTTTCAATCAAGCATTCTTAGATTTCAATCTTCGAGTCATCTTCTGTTTCAACTTGTTGAATCGTGTTTCATAGTATAGAAACCAGAAGATCTACAGTCTCAAATAGTTGTGCATTTCACTGTATTGTAATTTTGAGTCTGTAACGAACTGGATTTGTGAAGAAGTTCGAAAATTCTTATTACCTGAATTCAGCAGCTGCGCCTTCTTGTTGATTGGAGATTGCTAGGAGTTCATCTTGAGCGAGGCTCGGTGACTAGGTGGTTACAGAGGCTGTAAACATCAAATTCTTCTAGTGGAACCTTCCTGAAAAGGAAGAAGGGGAGTCGTAGGATATTGATATCCGAACTTCCATAAACAAACTCTTGACTCTATACTTTTACATTACTGCATTTATTTATTATGTATACTATTCACTGATTAATTGGTTTATTTCCGCACATTTACTGTTAACCGAGAAATCAGCTTTTGAGACTGAGATACCTTAAATCTGGTAACTCGGATTTAAGTTAAGCGGGTGCTTGTAAAAATCGGTTTAAAGGTTTCGAAAATATTAAAAATACCAAGGAGTTCATTCAACCCCCCCCCCCCTTCTGAACTCCTAAGCCTGTTTTTTGAGCCATATTGATCCTATCAATTGGTATCAGAGCCTGCGCTATCTCAGTATTGAACAGTGTGTTATTTGTAATTTATATATTTCATCATGTCTACCTCTCACAACAAGATTCCTATGTTTTCCAAGGAGGACTATGATGACTGGAAGATCAGAATGCAAGCGCATTAGGCTGATCAAGATGATGATATGTGGTCAGTCATTACAGATGGTCCAATGAACATTATGAAGATCAAAATAGCATTCAGAACGACTGATGGTGCATCAGAATACGTTGAGAAGAAAAGATACGAGTATACAAATGAGGACAAAAATAAAGAGAACTTGGATAATGTGGCCAGGGACATCCTCTACAAGACGCTGGACAAAAATATGCTCAGCAAGATCAAAACCTGCATCACTGCAAAGGAGATATGGGAGAAGCTGACACAAATTTGTGAAGGCAATGATGAGACTAAAGAAAATAATCTCACGGTGGCTCAACAGAAATATGAATCAATTAAGATGAAAGATGGAGAGACTATGACGGAGTTCGATGAGTGCTTCAGTGTTGTTGTTATTGAGCTAACAAGTCTAGGAAAGGAGTATAGCAACCGGAAGTTGGCAATGAAGGTGATGAGAGCATTGCCCAGTGAGTGGGAAAAACGATGGCTATGTGGGAATCGAAATATCTGAATAAGTTGGAGCTTCATGACTTGTTCGCTAATCTAAAAGCTTATGAGTTTGAGCTAGAGACAAGATCAGAAGCAGGACCATCCACATCTCAACCAACCAAGGCACTAGCGGCAACAACATCTGAACAGTTCTCTCCAAGCACTAGCAAGACAGTTGATCAACTCAGCAACGATGTCATGTCCCTCTTCGTTAAGAAGTTTGGGAAATACCTGAGAAAATCCTACAACCCTTCTTTCTCTTACAACAATTATAATAAAACTGATAAAGTCTCTACTGATCAAAATTGTTTTAAATGTGGTCGTCCAGGACATTTTGCAGCTGATTGCAATAGGCCAAAGAAAGAGTGTCAGGCCTCGTGCTCTACTCAGAGTTAAACCACGCAAACATAGCGGAAGCATACAAAAAGTGGCTTAAAATTTTTCGCTTTAGGCCTGACGGTTTATAATATATAATTTAAAATACACAATAATCAAAGTAATCCCAGTATTTTACAATCACTCAGTACAAGAGTACAACATTTAAACAAATAAAAATACCAGTACTACAACGGATAACACAATCCCACAAGCACAGGGCATTCCCCGGCTAACAGTACTAGTACATATATGCTATACGCTAACTGGGACACTCTATCCACCTCCTGGGGCACCTCCAGCTGGGTCAAAACCACGACCAGCAGAGAAACCTGGGAAACCTGCAAACACATACAGGCAACGATACACCAGCCCCAGAGGGACCTCGGGGTCAAACCCCAGTACGGAGAGCAGCATAAACAGCATAAGGAAAATCAACAGATAAATATGCAAATGCTATGCGAGGGATCAAGGCTACAACCGAAAGCAGGGAGCCAAAGGATCTCAACAACAGCTCAACAGCAAGATCTGATCAAAGGAACAATCATTAGTGGCCACGAGATGGTGTACTGAGCATATGTGAGCTACCCACTCGTCTCCAATACACCGTACCAGATGCCAACAAACAACTCCACCTGATGTTGCTCACTCATGAGATGTGGGAGCTACCCACTCCGCTCATAGCAGCTAACAAACCCAGCAGGGAGAATGAGGTACTGGAGTTACCCACTCAGCCTCCAAGGTATACGGGAACTACCCGCTCGTCCTTGAACATAGCATCCTGGTACTCTCAATTCAACAGAACAGTCATAGCTAGCAAAACAGAGCTCAACAGGATAATGCGTGTATGCAAATGCAACAGCTGATATCAATGCAATGCACAAACCCAACAAACAACTCCACCTGATGTTGCTCACTCATGAGATGTGGGAGCTACCCACTCCGCTCATAGCAGCTAACAAACCCAGCAGGGAGAATGAGGTACTGGAGTTACCCACTCAGCCTCCAAGGTATACGGGAACTACCCGCTCGTCCTTGAACATAGCATCCTGGTACTCTCAATTCAACAGAACAGTCATAGCTAGCAAAACAGAGCTCAACAGGATAATGCGTGTATGCAAATGCAACAGCTGATATCAATGCAATGCACAAACGATAACAGCACAGAGCACACACACAGCCAAGAATATAATCCATGCTCAATCCTAAGCTGTAAACAAGCTCACATCCGTACCTCAATTCTCTGTGCAACAATTATTACAAGCAGATTGCCAAAATGACGCAGATCCACCAACCCAAAAATATAGGAGGAAATCCGACGCTTATGCTAACAGACTACACAAGGTAGATGTCTTTGCACACCTCACCAGATTCAAGCAAATGTTCGAAAACAATATCCATACGAAGCGTCTCAGCAAGAGGAGTCCAACGCTACCACTGTCGCTCTCGTTGGAGCTGTCTACCGTCGGAAATCGAATAAGATAAGGTTCGGTGAACAGTAGCTAGGGTATCGCGATAGGATCAACTATCGGGAAAACATTCTAAGTATGGAAACTGGATACTCAATTCGAAGACCAAGTCCTCTAATAAAAGCGCTCACAGCTGAAGAAACAGTATACACCACACTTAATCTATCGCAACTGATATCCCGCTTGCAAAACAGATCTTGCAACAAATCTCTCACTAAGCCAAAACAGCGATCGCTACTAACTCAAACGACGTCGCAAAGAACTACTGTCGCAACTGGACACGTCACCCGCTACTCACTGCTGAACACTAACCAACATCTGTTAGCAACGCTACAACAGATCTCTCACACAACTGACGTTAACGCAACTCATAGCTGAGTCTTCTTCGCTAATCCAAAACGCTGTCGTTCCAACTAATCCAAATGACGTCGTACTAGCACCCGCTACTGAAAGCGCTCTATCTCACTACTGAAAGCTAGTGATAACAGAACTCGCTAAAATTGCTGAACACAATCACTACTGCTGACGTCACCACTGCTGAGTGCCAACATTCAGCGATGAACAGATTCTGCGCCAACTCTAACTCTCCAGAACTGTTCTAAAGACAAACAGAACCCGATAGCTTCTCTAAGCACAACAACTCAAAGCTGATCTCGACAAAACCCGATTAATTAACTCCCTTAATCTTATCATCTTTCGGGTCTCACAAGGAGGATAGATACAAAAGAGATGAAAAGAATGATGATCGAACCAAAGAGAGATCCAAGGATAGATCCAAGGATAGGAGGATGAGAGCAAGATCTGACAGAAGGCCTAACAGAAAGAATGACAGAAAGGTGATAGTTACTGAGGAAAGCAACAAGAACTGGGCTGATACTGATTCAGATTCCTCATCAAGCAGCTCCTCATCCAGCGATAGTGAACAGGATCGAACCAAAGAGAGATCCAAGGATAGATCCAAGGATAGGAGGATGAGAGCAAGATCTGACAGAAGGCCTAACAGAAAGAATGACAGAAAGGTGATAGTTACTGAGGAAAGCAACAAGAACTGGGCTGATACTGATTCAGATTCCTCATCAAGCAGCTCCTCATCCAGCGATAGTGAACAGGAGGAAGTTCACTGTCTCATGGCCAATCAAACTTCAGAAGATGAGGTATTCGACTTTTCAAATATTGAATTTACACGAGAGGACCTAATCACTGCATTAAATGAAATGGTCCATGAGTACCGTAAGCTTTCTCAGACATTCGAGGAAGTCAAAGCTAAAAACGTAGATTTGAAAAATAGTTCAGTGGAACCAAGTACTGTTGAACTTGGTAAAACTGACAGTTTACAAATCGAGTTGAGTAAGCTGAAAATTGAGAATGAATCGTTGAGGATAAGATCCAGTGAGCTCGAGTCTGAAATTGAAAAGTTAAAACTAACAATGAGCTCCTGGACCCAGTCTTCTATCTCTCTAGACAAGCTGTGTGAGATTCAGAAGCCAGCGAATGATAGAACTGGCTTATGTTTCAATACTGGTGAAAGTAGCTCTGGAGAGACTTGTACTCAATCAAATCTAGCACATGACAAGTTCAAAAAGATGAGCTTTGTCAAAGCTAGTGTGATACATGATCCATGCGAGTCGGTACGGTATGATGACCAGATCTCGGAGCTATTGAATAAGAAAGGAAAAGCTGGTAGTGGCTATGACAGACCTGAGAGTTCTAAGTCTGGCTGGCTAAAGAACAGACTTGACAAGGAAAAGGCAAAAGCTGGATCCAAGTCGTTTGTTCAGAACCAACAAAGACGTGGCTCTAAGAAGGTTAAATCTGAATGGGAAAAGGTGAGGCCCCGTAGAGATCTGAATGGTCAAAATATCAAACCAACACTCAACAGATCTCACAATATTTCAGCACAGACCCTTATGGACTATCATAATGGGAAAACTGTGAAGGTAATTCAAGTATGGGTCCCAAAGGGGGTAATCCTATCTGGACGCAAGTAAAATTGGGTACCAAAATCTATTTTATGATTGCAGGATAACAGGTACAAAGCTGAAGGTGAATCGATCATATGGTACCTGGACAGTGGAATGTGCAATACACATATCCAAGTCGTTTGTTCAGAACCAACAAAGACGTGGCTCTAAGAAGGTTAAATCTGAATGGGAAAAGGTGAGGCCCCGTAGAGATCTGAATGGTCAAAATATCAAACCAACACTCAACAGATCTCACAATATTTCAGCACAGACCCTTATGGACTATCATAATGGGAAAACTGTGAAGGTAATTCAAGTATGGGTCCCGAAAGGGGTAATCCTATCTGGACGCAAGTAAAATTGGGTACCAAAATCTATTTTTATGATTGCAGGATAACAGGTACAAAGCTGAAGGTGAATCGATCATATGGTACCTGGACAGTGGATGTGCAATACACATGACTGGAAACCCAAAGATGTTATCAAATGTTACTCCACACAAAGGAGCAAAAATAGTCTTTGGTGATAACTCACATGGGAACACTGTGGGTAAGGGTAAGCTTACCCACGGTAACATCTCAATATATGATGTTCTAGTTGTTGATAATTTGCATTATAATTCGATTAGCATAAGTCAACTATGTAACAAGGGTTACATAGTTAACTTTCAACAGCACAGATGCACAGTTCAGAGTCCAGATGGTGTGACTGTGTTGGTAGGTAAGAAATCGGGGAATACCTACATTATCAACTGGTCAGTATGGGATCTGAACAAATTTTCTTAACAGCCAACTCTTCCAAGAGCTAGTTGTGGCATCAGCGAATGAACCATCTAAACTTTAAAACACTTGCCCATTTGAGTCAGCATGAACTGGTTTCTGATATATGCCCAAAATCAATTTTTCAAAGGACAAGATTTGTGCCGCATGTCAGCTTGGTAAAAAAATTCGTTCTACTTTTAAAAAGAAAGGCGGTAAACGTTCTTCCCGAAGCTTAGAGCTTTTACATATGGATCTCTTTGCTCCTATTTGTGAGACCCGAAATTTAAGAAAGATTAATTTGTTGGATTAATCGGATTTTAGGAATTCAGATTTGTGCGTGGAAAAAATCTGGTTGTCCAGCTTTCGGTTGGAAGGTTCCGTAAAAAATTTTGGGTCAGATTTCATGTTTAGAACAATTCTGGAAAGTTTGAATATTTTCGAGTAGCGATCGGGTGAGATCTGTTCAGATTTGTACGAGAAATCTGTTATTGCTGGCGCTTGAATGTTTGCATCGTGTATTTGTTGCGTGAGGCAATATGCTGTCGTTTTGTGGCATTCAGATGTCTCACTGTTGGAGAGATCTGTTGAGCATTTGTATCATTTCAGACGTCTGCCGCAGCGTGATTTTGTATTGGTTGCAAAGCGTCGCCGTTTGGACGTTTAGACTTAGCGCTATTATGAGAAATCTGTTCGTGGAAGAGATCTAGTATCGCTAGGCGCGAGAAGCTACACGACATCGTTTCCAGGTTTGGATGTCTCGCTTGGAGATGAAATCTGGTTGATAGTGAATCGGATGTCAACGTGAGTCAACCTTTCCTGTAGCGTGTGATTGTTGGTGCACGAGACAGCGGGTAGCGCTTATACGCCGTTTTGGGTTTAGCGCTAGAGTCTGCAGATGCGTTAGCCTTCAGTAGTATAGAGATCTGTCGTAGCGATTCGATCAGATCTGATGATGTGTCCAGTTGCGTCAGCAGTCTCAGCGACGTCGTTTGATGGGTGATCGCTGTTTAGCGCTAGGTTCAGATATTTGAGGAATCTGTTAGTGGGCGAGAGTTATTGAACAGATGTCAACGTTTTGCGTTGACCGACTTTGCTTAACGTTGTTAGTATTTGATGCGGGCACTGAGATCTGTTTAACCGGTGCGACGTTGTTTTGCTAATATTTAGCGTTAACGCTGAAGTCTGATGGTTGTGTGAACGCTGGAGCATTTCAGATGTCTCTTATGCGACGTCGTTTGGATTAATGAGTACGACGTCGTTTGGTGGATGCGTTAGAAGAGCGTGGAGAGATCTGTTTCGCAACGTCTGAACTGGATGTGCGTGATGTCAACGTTTTGCGTTGACCGACTTTGCTTAACGTTGTTAGTATTTGATGCGGGCACTGAGATCTGTTTAACCGGTGCGACGTTGTTTTGCTAATATTTAGCGTTAACGCTGAAGTCTGATGGTTGTGTGAACGCTGGAGCATTTCAGATGTCTCTTATGCGACGTCGTTTGGATTAATGAGTACGACGTCGTTTGGTGGATGCGTTAGAAGAGCGTGGAGAGATCTGTTTCGCAACGTCTGAACTGGATGTGCGTTGTTGCTGCGACCATAGGCGAGAGGCTTTTGCCTTAGTGAGAGATCTGAGCAGTACCAGAAGTTGGGCGGATGGAGAAATCTGTTTAAGTTGTTGACTGGTGTATATTTATGCTAAGTAGAGATTGAACACTTAGCCATTTTTTCTCAACCCAACATTTCCTATCTCCTCTTTTGAAACCCTCGTTCGATCCTGTTCACCGTAACCTATTTCCCCGATTTCTCGGCGATTGACAGATCTGTTGGAAGATAGGGTGGTGGTTTTGGACTCCCTTTGTTGCGGTGCATCGTTCGATAGCTCTTTATGAGGCTGTGGTTGGCTGGAGCGAAATCACAAAGTTGCTGCCTCGTTCGTACGTTCGTGTAGGCAGGTATAACTTCAAATTGGTTGTTAAAATTTTACCTCTAGTCGTTATTTAAGCTTCATGTTGAGTTATTAGGAAGGTTAGTTGCTGGTTGAGCTTTGCTCCCCAAACCGTGATTGCCGTGAGTTCTGCGTAGCATTCCTGAATTGTGCGTGCGTTGATTTTTAGGTTTCTTATCAGATTTATCGGAACCCCGTGTGTGGTAATCGTTGCAGAGAGCTTGAGAAATTGGACAGGTTTCAGTTTCCAAGGACTTTGTTGCCGATTAGCTGGGGAACAGATTTGTAGGCCGAGGCTTGCCACGTTCTTTGAGAAATCTGTTTGAAGTAGTTGCCTAGAAAGGTACGAATTGAGCTTATAATTCAGCTTTGAGTTAGGCATGAGAATGTATTATGTGTGTTGTATAGCTATGCCAAGTGTTTGTCTAGAGGCAAGCTGTGTATATTATGCATGTCTATTGGCTGAATTATCTGGTGTATGACCTGCTGATTTGGTTAATTGTTGAGTTGCTATGCATGCGATTATTTGAATGCCTTTGTTGTGTGTTTACTGGTATTGCACGTACATGCATCACGCTGAGCATGATACTGCATCTGCATAGCATATTGAGCCATTGAATCCCTTGATAACCATGATATGTTGCTCTGTTGGAACTCTTCTCTCGTGGTGCGGTGTGGTGTTGCATAACCACGATTGAGTGCATCTGGAGGGTGCGGTGAGCCGTTCTCATAGACCTCAGTTGCAGTGACCTGGATAGAGGTTGGCGGGTGGTTGTTCCCACTAGCAATTTCGTGCGACCTGGCGGGTAGCGCCCGCGCGTGTGTTGACGATGATCCACTCTATTTTCCACGGGGTGCAATCGGGTAGCACCCGAAGCCCGGTGATGTGTCATAGTTGTTGTTTCCTTTCCGGTTGTTACCGTTGATATTTGTACCGCTCATGCATTTGCACGACATGATACATTTCATGCTGTATTTAATTGCTGTATTATGCTGCTCTTCGTACTGGGGTTTGACCCCATGTCCCTCTGGGGCTGGTTGTTTTGTTTGTCTGCTTGTTGTTCAGGTCTCCCAGGTTATTCCGCTGGTCTTGGTGTTGATCCAGCTGGAGGTGCCCCAGGTGATGTGTAGAGTGTCCCAGTTAGCGTATAGCATATATGCATCAGTTCTATTAGCCGGGGAGTGTCCCGTGCTTTGTGTTTTCTGTTGTTGTATTAGCTGGCTGGTACTTTTTAAATGCTATACTCTCGTATTATGGCTGTTAGTTTTACATGTTTTTATTAAACTGGGATATTTTAATGTATTGTGGTATTTTAAAATTATGTTTTCTTCGTCAGGCCAAAAGCGAAAAATTTTAGCCACTTTTTAAAGTGTTTCCGCTATGTTTTACGTGATTTAACTCTGTGTTGTGCACGAGGCCTAACATTTTTGGTATCAGAGATTAAACTGGGATAAGCTCGATTTCTTTGATCACATGTGAGTCTAGGCACAGTAGTTGTCCTTTGGTTTGTGCTTGACTACTTGAATTACTTGCTTGTGTGCTTACCTTTGAGTGTCTTGTAGTCTGTGTTGTGCACGAGGCCTAACATTTTTGGTATCAGAGATTAAACTGGGATAAGCTCGATTTCTTTGATCACATGTGAGTCTAGGCACAGTAGTTGTCCTTTGGTTTGTGCTTGACTACTTGAATTACTTGCTTGTGTGCTTACCTTTGAGTGTCTTGTAGAGATGCCGCCTAGGAGAAGAGGTAGAGCTAGTAGGCAAGCGGTGGTTGATTCGAGGACTCCGGTTAGTGCTGATAGAGAGGATGCCTCTCAACCGAGTGTTCCTTTGGGATATAGTGAGAGTCAGTCTTCAGCCTTTCACTCTCTTCCTAGTGCTGTCAACAGAGCGGTTGATCTTATGGAAAGCCTTGTAGTTGGTCAGACTCGAGTTCAGCAATCAACAGGACAGAGCGTAGATCCTGTTCCATCTGGAACGTCGTCTTCCCAGCCTTCTGTGGCACCGCAGTCTTGGAGTCGGCAGAGGTTTAGACCTCAAGGAAGGCAATTTAAGAAATCCAGTTTGAGTTCTTCGAGTTCTGACGGTTCTACTGGAGTGAGACCGAATGCGTTATTTTGTGGTCAGTGTGGGGGTAAGCATCGACCTTCTCAATGCGTTGGAGTGCGAGGCGCTTGCAACAATTGTGGTCAGGTTGGGCACTTTGCTAGAGTGTTTCCTACTTTGGGACAGCGGGATTTGACTAGGAGTTCTTCGAGGCGACCGTATCGTCCTTTTCAGTCCCAGCGCTCAGGATTTCAGCCTCCAGAGGCGTCTGGGGTTAGAGAGATTTCTCTGTCTGAGCAATCAGGACTTCAACCAACTCAGGTGGATGCAACGACTGAGGAGCGAGATGATGTCTTGACCGGAGGAGGTTGTACAGGAGTTGTTCTTTACTTGTTAACTCTGTGTGAGTTTATTTTGACGCGTGGGCATCGCACTAGTTTATGATTGTACTTGATCGTTTTTGTGGTGTGCGAGGGTAGTTTCTGCCCCATCTTGTTGTATAATGCCGTGTCCTTGTTACTCCTGCCGGTGGAGAAGTTGTCGTTCCGTGAGTTATGCTGAGTTAGGTTAGCAAGTCTGGTAGGGAAGTTGTTTGTTTTGGGAGTGTTTTAGATTCCCTTTGTCGAGATGATAGCTGCTACTGGTTTGTGAGGAGATGTCCGAACTACAGTTTTGGTTTGGTGATCTCCCTTGTTCGGGGATTTCTTCCCTCACGTGCTTCCGTTGAGATTCCCCTGATTTTCCTTATGATCTTTAGTATTGCGCGTATCCTCTTTGTTTCTCTTGTCCGGACAGCATAATTGCGGTATTTTGAACTCCATTGGCTTTCTGCTGGTTGTGTCCCCAGCTGTGGAGTTGATTCATGAGCCCCATGTTTTCCAGCTGTTGAGTGCGCGTTCCGTGAGTTATGCTGAGTTAGGTTAGCAAGTCTGGTAGGGAAGTTGTTTGTTTTGGAGTGTTTTAGATTCCCTTTGTCGAGATGATAGCTGCTACTGGTTTGTGAGGAGATGTCCGAACTACAGTTTTGGTTTGGTGATCTCCCTTGTTCGGGGATTTCTTCCCTCACGTGCTTCCGTTGAGATTCCCCTGATTTTCCTTATGATCTTTAGTATTGCGCGTATCCTCTTTGTTTCTCTTGTCCGGACAGCATAATTGCGGTATTTTGAACTCCATTGGCTTTCTGCTGGTTGTGTCCCCAGCTGTGGAGTTGATTCATGAGCCCCATGTTTTCCAGCTGTTGAGTGCGCCTGAGAGCTTTGGGCCTCCGGCTGTTGAGTTGTTGCGGTGGGCTTCATTTCTCCAGCTAAGGATTGCCTCTATTGTTATATCTCCAGCTGTTGAGCTGTGTCTCTTGCGTCTCTAGCTGTTGAGTTTTCTTAGTGAGTTCCATTGACCCCTGTGCAATTATTGCTTTGAACTCAGTTGGTCCTTATTGTTGTAGTCTCAAGCGGTTGAGATGTTTTGCGAGTTGCGTGCATCCAGCTGTTGAACTCCGACTCGCATAACCGTGTCTTGTTTTATCCTGTTCAGTTCAGCTGTTGTAGCCGTGCTTTGTTGTGCTGTTGTTTTCTTACCAGGATGCGAGGGCGAGCGGCGATACCGCACTCTCATCTCCCTGCTGGGTTTTGTTATCCCCTATGCGCCGAGTGGTTAACTACCACAGTTCATGGGTTGGGCAACGACAGGTTGAGCTGTTTGATGCATCTGGTAATCGGGTGTGGTGTAAAGATGAGTGGGTTATTCTCATACGCTTGTACACGCACCGTGGCTACATCTGTTTTTTGATATTTGCTTTCGATTGTTAATCAGCCTTGAGTTGTTGAGCTCCTGTGGACTCCCTGTTTCGGTTGTAGTCCCTTCTATTGTATTCTGCGAGGCATAGGTGTTTTCCTATTAGTGGAGACCTTGCTAGATGAGATGCCCCACCTTTGTCTTGGAGCTGGAGGTTGTTGTGGTTACCTTGAAGTTCTGGCGTGCATTTTAAGGTGGAGAGCGATTAGAGAGTTCTGTCTTCACTCAGTTCGGCTTGTTTGCGTGTTATGGTTTTTGGCTGGAGCTAGTTAAAGATTTCAGATATGAGTTTAGCGTCTGCCTGCGCGAGAGAAGCTCGCTACTGATGATTTTTTGGAAGGCCCATCCAGCAGTGCTAGTAGCGGTGAGTATCTCAAGATGCTTTCGAGCATTTGGTAGTCTTGTAGAGCTTCCTTGTTGGTTCCGAGTGTCAGTTTAGCGCGGGTAGTAAAAGTATGATTGTTGGATTGTCTGTATTAGCCCGTTTTATCTTGGCGCTAAGGCTTATGCTAGGAAACTAGCAAAAGGATTTTGTGGCGATTCTGCAGCAAGATCGCGTAATCTTCTGGTATCTGTAGTGGCTGATAGGTACTCTAAGCTTTTATTCCAGAGTTGGAAGAGTCTTTGGATGTATTGGGTCTTCAGGGACTGTGAGTTTATCGTTTTTCCCTGATCAGATGCTTAATTTGAGTGACCATACCAAGGATTGGTAGAGTTTTTGGTGTGGAATTCGTTGCCAATAGAGGTTTGGTATAAACTTCTTTGGGATTTTGTACTGCGGGAAGTACAAATCTTGCTTAGCGATTAGAAGAAATGTGAAGGATTTAGTGGTTTTCATCAGAGGTTGAGCAGTAGGTGGTTGACCAAAGAGATCTGGTTCCTTTGAGAACGGTGAGTGAGCGTGACCTGTAACCAGATTGTGCTTGTTAAGTATGAACTTTTGAACCTCTGCTTGTGAACCCTGTGTTTCTTGCGAAATTCTCCTTCTTAGATCTTGCTGGATTTGAGAATTAAGGGTAGGTCCGCTCTTAGATTCATCAGTTGTTTGAATGTTTTGGGTAATTATTGGATCTTTGGTGTGCGATTTCCGAGTACCGACTGTGTTGTTATGGACACGTAGTGTGTTTTATGTGTTCAAGCCGAGGAAATTGCGAATCAGATCCTTCTTTTGTGTTGAATACTGATGGAATGAGCGGGACTAGACCCTCAATTTGACTGTTTTGGCTAGCGAGGAATTTAGGAAGGGATATTTGAGAGACCGAATCTGAGATGAGTGGAGCGTGTCCTCATCTATGTTGGAACAGCCTTTCATTTTTGTGTTTTGTTTCCTTCAGATTCGAGTTTTGTTCCTACCCAGTTGGTAACTGGTTGTTCTTTGTGTCGATCCCTTCTTGACATTGCGCATTGTAACTTGGCCTTTGATTATTAGCTGTGTTAGGCATGGCAGTGTAGTTGCAATGAGCTTCGTGCTATGTTGGATCTTTTGGAGATCGTAGCAAAGGTTGTTTCTGTTTTAATTTGGCAGTGCCATTATGAATTCTTCTCCTTGCATGGTGTGCTTCTGTTGAGGAAGTGAACCAGACCATTCGTTTATGCTATGAGTTATTGAGGTGAAGTTAGAGCGAATGTTAGGCCATGTCGAGTGGCTTTTGCAGATTTTATTTCCAGGATTTCTGTAGTTATCTGCTCATTGCTATTTCTTAGTAGTTGATCGTTTGTAGAGGTGCTCCTAGTTATCTTGAACTCTCGATTAGTAGCTTCTTGGTTGAGAATTAGAATGCTTTTGATTGTTCTGCGTGTTGTTTAACTTTCCAGTGTTGGCTATGTTGAGGATGGTTTTGTTTTTCTGGAGTGTTGTTTGGTTTCGAGGACGAAATCTTTTAAGGTGGAGAGGAATGTGAGACCCGAAATTTAAGAAAGATTAATTTGTTGGATTAATCGGATTTTAGGAATTCAGGTTTGTGCGTGGAACAAATCTGGTTGTCCAGCTTTCAGTTGGAAGGTTCCGTAAATAATTTTGGGTCAGATTTCATGTTTGGAACAATTCTTGAAAGTTTGAATATTTTCGAGTGCGATCGGGTGAGATCTGTTCAGATTTGTACGAGAAATCTGTTATCGCTGGCGCTTGAATGTTTGCATCGTGTATTTGTTGCGTGAGGCAATACACTGTCATTTTGTGGCATTAGATCTGTTCAGATTTGTACGAGAAATCTGTTATCGCTGGCGCTTGAATGTTTGCATCGTGTATTTGTTGCGTGAGGCAATACACTGTCATTTTGTGGCATTCAGATGTCTCGCTGTTGGAGAGATCTGTTGAGCATTTGTATCATTTCAGACGTCTGCCGCAGCGTGCTTTTGTATTGGTTGCAAAGAGTCGCCGTTTGGACGTTTAGACTTAGCGCTATTATGAGAAATCTGTTCGTGGAAGAGATCTGGTATCGCTAGGCGTGAGAAGCTACACGACATCGTTTCCAGGTTCGGATGTCTCGCTTGGAGATGAAATCAGGTTGATAGTGAATCGGATGTCAACGCGAGTCAACCTTTCCTGTAGTGTGTGATTGCTGGTGCGTGAGACAGCGGGTAGCGCTTGTATTCAGATGTCTTGGATACGTCGCCGTTTTGGGTTTAGTGCTAGAGTCTGCAGATGCGTTAGCCTTCAGTAGTATAGAGATCTGTCCTAGCGTTTCGATCAGATCTGATGACGTGTCCAGTTGCGTCAGCAGTCTCAGCGACGTCGTTTGATGGGTGATCGCTGTTTAGCGCTAGTTTCAGATATTTGAGGAATCTGTTAGTGGGCGAGAGTTATTGAACAGATTTCAACGTTTTGCGTTGACCGACTTTGCTTTGCGTTAGTATTTAACGCTGGCGCTGAGATCTGTTTAACCGGTGCGACGTCGTTTTGCTAATATTTAGCGTTAACACTGAAGTCTGATGGTTGTGTGAACGCTGGAGCATTTCAGATGTCTCTTATGAGACGTCGTTTGGATTAATGAGTACGACTTCATTTGGTGGATGCGTTAGAAGAGCGTGGAGAGATCTGTTTCACAACGTCTGAACTGGATGTGCGTTGTTGCTGCGACCATAGGCGAGAGACTTTTGCCTTAGTGAGAGATCTGAGAAGTACCAGAAGTTGGGCGGATGGAGAAATCTGTTTAAGTTGTTGACTGGTGTATATTTATGCTAAGTAGAGATTGAACACTTAGCCATTTTTCCTCAACCCAACATTTCCTATCTCCTCTTTTGAAACCCTCGTTCGATCCTGTTCACCGTAACCTATTTCCCTGATTTCCCAGCGATTGACGGATCTGTTGGAAGATAGGGTGGTGGTTTTGGACTCCCCTTGTTGCGGTGCATCGTTCGATAGCTCTTTAGGAGGCTGTGGTTGGCTGGAGCGAAATCCCGAAGTTACTGCCTCGTTCGTACGTTCGTGTAGGCAGGTAGAACTTCAAATTGGTTGTTAAAATTTTACCTCTAGTCGTTATTTAAGCTTCCTGTTGAGTTATTAGGAAGGTTAGTTGCTGGTTGAGCTTTGATCCCCAAACCGTGATTGTCGTGAGTTCTGCGTAGCATTCCTGAATTGTGTGTGCGTTGATTTTTAGGTTTCTTATCAGATTTCTCGAAACCCCGTGTGTGGTAATCGTTGCAGAGAGCTTGAGAAATTGGACAGGTTTCAGTTTCCAGGGTCTTCGGCTGTTGTTGCCGATTAGCTGGGGAACAGATTTGTAGGCCGAGGCTTGCCACGTTCTTTGAGAAATCTGTTTGAAGTAGTTGCCTTGAAAGGTACGAATTTAGCTTATAATTCAGCTTTGAGTTAGGCATGAGAATGTATTATGTGTGTTGTATAGCTATGCCAAGTGTTTGTGTAGAGGCAAGCAGTGTATATTATGCATGTCTATTGACTGAATTATCTGGTGTATGACCTGCTGATTTGGTTAATTGTTGAGTTGCTATGCATGCGATTATTTGAATGCCTTTGTTGTGTGTTTACTGGTATTGCACATACATGCATCACGCTGAGCATGATACTGCATCTGCATAGCATATTGAGCCATTGAATCCCTTGATAACCATGATATGTTGCTCTATTGGAACTCTTCTCTCGTGGTGCGGTGCGGTGTTGCATAACCACTTGAGTGCATCTGGAGGGTGCGGTGAGCCGTTCTCATAGCCCTCAGTTGCAGTGACCTGGATAGAGGTTGGCGGGTGGTTGTTCCCACTAGCAATTCCGTGCGACCTGGCGGGTACCGCCCGCGCGTGTGTTGACGATGAGCCACTCTATTTTCCACGGGGTGCGATCGGGTAGCACTCGAAGCCCGGTGATGTGTCACAGTTGTTTTTTCCTTTCCGGTTGTTACCGTTGATATTTGTACCGCTCATGCATTTGCACGACATGATACATTTCATGCTGTATTTAATTGCTGTATTATGCTGTTCTTCGTACTGGGGTTTGACCCCATGTCCCTCTAGGGCTGGTTGTTTTGTTTGTCTGCTTGTTGTTCAGGTCTCCCAGGTTATTCCGCTGGTCTTGGTTTTGATCCAGCTGGAGGTGCCCCAGGTGGTGTGTAGAGTGTCCCAGTTAGCGTATAGCATATATGTATCAGTTCTATTAGCCGGGGAGTGTCCCGTGCTTTGTGTTTTCTGTTGTTGTATTAGCTGGCTGGTACTTGTTAAATGCTATACTGTCGTATTATGGCTGTTAGCCTTACATGTTTTTATTAAACTGGGATATTTTAATGTATTGTGGTATTTTAAAATTATGTTTTCTTCGTCAGGCCAAAAGCGAAAAATTTTAGCCACTTTTTAAAAGTGCTTCCGCTATGTTTTACGTGATTTAACTCTGTGTTGTGCACGAGGCCTGACACTATTCTCGTAACAAGCTTAGGGGGAACGAACTACACCCTAGTTGTTGATAATTTTACAAAATTCACTTGGGTGCTGTTTTTAAAAGAAAAATCTGATACCGATGACCAACTCATTCGGCTTTTAAAACGTTTACAAAATGACAGATCTTGTACAGTCAACAGAATAATTAGTGATCGTGGTACTGAGTTTTTAAATCAAAAATTATCTTCTTATCTGGATGACATAGGAATAAATCATGAGCTTTCTGCAGCTAGAACTCCTCAACAGAACGGGCTGGTTGAGAGGAGAAATTGCACTTAAAAGAAGCTGCAAGATCTAGATTGCTTATTCTGGTATTTCGCAAAAATTCTTGGCAGAAGCAGTTAACACAGCTTGCTACACTCAGAACAGATCTATGATTAACAAGTTGCACGATAAAACCCCATATGAGATCTGGAGTGGCAAGAAACCTGATATTTCATATTTCAGGGTGTTTGGGTGTAGATGTTTTATTCATAATAATGGTAAAAAGCACATAACAGCTTTTGATGCAAAATCTGATGCAGGTATCTTTCTAGGCTATTCAGCAGTGAGCAAAGCTTATCGAGTATTCAACAATCGAAGTCTAACTGTTGAAGAATCGGCACACGTTGTCTTTGATGAGACTAGTTTTAGATCCAACTCAGCTGCAAGCCTCAATGACTTATGTACACGTCTAGAATCATCCAGCATTGCTGACTCAGATGATGATGTGGCACAACAAAGGCAGTCAGCAGAGATGGAACCAGCACTGGACACACCGCACAACAATGTTCAACAAGATCTGATAGGTAATCCTGTAGTCATCGATATGACTAACGTTGACTCAACACAGGATCAGATCTCTCCAAATGTGCCTGCTGCTGGAGCTGAAGCGACGCATGCACAAGATGCTGTTCAAACAACAGATGTTGCTCAACCAGATGTTGCACAAATAGATCTTGCCATACATAGACCAAAATCTGACGCACCAGTTGCGAGTACTTCACATCAATTGGTATCTAGATCAACATCTGACGCACAAGCCAGCAACGCGAACCATCAATTGGTGACAGAAAATCCAGATGTTGCTATCCAGCAAGACATCCAAGCAGAACAGGAAGCAAATCCAATTGTACTTGATCTCCGGTGGAATAGAAATCATCCACCCGAGCAGGTCATAGGTAACATCGAATCCCCTGTTCGCACACGAAGCCAGCTATTGCATGATCATTTTGATTCAGCTTTCATCTAACATATAGAACCTAAACAAATAGATGAAGCCTTAGCAGACCCAAGCTGGGTAGAAGCAATGCAGGAGGAACTACATCAGTTTAAGAGAAATAACGTATGGCAACTTGTACCTAGACCTTCAAATCATTCATTTATAGGAACTCGATGGGTCTTTAGGAACAAACTGAATGAAGATGGAATCATAACGAGAAATAAAGCTATACTGGTAGCCCAAGGATTTAGGCAAATGGAAGGAATATATTTCGATGAAACCTTCACACCAGTAGCTAGATTAGAAGTTATACGCATGTTCCTTGCATACGCTGCATTCAAATTTTAAAGTGTTTCAAATGGATGTTAAGAGTGCATTTCTTAATGGCATTCTAACAGAGGAATTGTATGTTGCACAACCTCCTGGCTTCGTAGATCATACATATCCAAATCACGTTTATAAATTGGATAAAGCTCTATATGGATTGAAGCAAGCACCCAGAGCTTGGTATGATACACTGTCCAAATTCTTAATCGAGCATGATTTCACTATAGGCACAGTTGATAAGACACTGTTTAAATTCGTAAAATCTGATCATGTCTTACTAGTTCAGATCTATGTCAATGATATTATCTTTGGGTCAACTAACCCCAAATTGTGCCAGAAGTTTTCCAAGTTAATGCAGTACAAATTTGAGATGAGCATGATGGGCGAGCTAACGTTCTTTCTGGGCTTACAAGTTCGACAGCTGGATAATGGAATTTTCATTAACCAAGCCAAATACACGAAAGAACTGCTGAAGAAATTTGGCATGGACAATTGTTCAGCAGCTGCGACCCCAATGAGCTCCTCAATCAAGCTGGACAAAGACGAAGCTGGTACTGCCATTGAGGTATCTCTTTATCGCGGTATAATTGGCTCTTTTTTATACTTAACTCCTAGCAGACCAGACATCATGTTTGCTGTCTGTATGTGTGCTATATTTCAAGCAGAGCCTAAACAATCACATTACATGGCCGTGGAAAGGATTTTGAAATATTTGAAAGGAACTTCCAATGTGGGTCTTTGGTATCCCAAAGACTATGACTTTCAACTAATCGGTTATAGTGATGCAGATTATGCAGGATGTAGAGTTGATCGTAAAAGCACCAGTGGTACGTGTCAATTCTTGGGAGATCGCTTTATTTCCTGGTTCAGTAAGAAGCAGACATCTATTTCAATGTCCACAGCTGAAGCAGAGTATTTAGCAGCTGGAAGCTGCTGTGCTCAGATCTTATGGATACAACACCAGCTTAAGGACTATGGCATTGATGCTTCTGAAGCGCCTATTCTCTGTGACAACACCAGTGCTATTGCTATCACTCAAAACCCTGTGCTGCATTCAAGAACAAAGCATATAGACATCAGGCATCACTTTATAAGGGACCACGTGCTAAAGAAAGACGTCCGGCTAGAGTATGTGTCGACTGAGCAGCAAGTTGCTGACATCTTCACAAAGCCTCTACCAGACGCTAAGTTCTCTTATTTTAGAAACATATTAGGTCTCTTAGAATTGCCTTAATTGTCTGTGCGCTAACAATTTTCAAGTTGAACAGCTTCTGGTTTGTCAAATCTGAGTCTACTTGGAATTCAGGTTTGATAAAATATCATACTTGGGAGAATCTCAATTTTAGGGGGAAGGGGAGATCTGAATTAGTAAGTGCTGCGTCAACTGAATATTTGAGATCTGGATACACTCAGATGTCATGTATACACAGTTGATACTTATCCATGATCAGATCTCGCAACACCCTTGCTGATACATTAAACAGATCTTAAGGCTGTGACGTATTAAAAACTTGGCGCCAACTATTTATTTACCTTTTCACCCTCGCGGACAAAATTTGAAATCATTTTAAAATACTCTTCCTATTTCGCAATTTTGATAAACTCTTTTCAGAATCATTTCAAAATATTGTACGCGCCGTCGGATGAATGACACGTGGTTGTCATCATGCGAAACGTCACATCCACATCTTCTCTCTCTTTCACCATTTAAAATTCCATAGTTATTTACGGCGTTTCCTTTCTCACGTTCACTTACCTTGCAATATTACTTTCTAGTATCTTTGTGTTCTTGCTCTCTGTGTTCTATTTGCAGATAATCTTTCAGGCATTCTCTTGTTCATTTTACTATCAGAAATGGCATCTTCTTACATCTCCAACTCCTTGCAAATCAACTTCGACTCTGTTTTAGGGATTCAGGACAACGATGGTATGATGAACATGTTCCGAGCCTAGAGGCCACTGGGCTTAGAGGTTTCCTAGGTTGTCCGTCCGTGTTGTATGAGCAGGAACTTGAACAGTTCTTTGACACTGCTCTTATTCAAGATGGTTTTATTACAAGTTCCGTCTCAGGAAAATATGTCGAAATTTCTGTAAGTAGGTTTGCTGGGGTATTCAATCTTCCTACTGATGGGTTAATCGATTTGTCAGAAGTACCGAACAATTTGGTGTTGCAGGCAAGAACTTTGTTCTCTCATTCTGGTAAGCCTGTTCAGTTCTCATGCAAGAAGAGACTGCTGAAATATGAGTTTCGCCTGTTGAACGATATCTTGGAAAAATCCATTACTGTGAAAGCGGGTTCTTTTGATGCTGTAACCCACGAAAGATTTTTTATGATGACTGCCATCCATTTCGGGATTAAGGTCAACTGGAGAGAAATTTTGTTTGAGGTCTTGAAGGAAATGGTGGATAGAACCACCATAAGAGCCAAGGGGTTTGCTGCCCAAATTTGTGTTCTTCTGAAGGGCGACCCTGCTGTTACTCTGGGAGAAGCGAAGACCTTCCCTCCTTTGAAAATTCTCACTGAAAAGATGGTAAACACTTACGTTGCCATGAATAAAACAATTGACCCTCGTGGTGAAATAGATGAGCCAGACATGGCTGCGGTGGCGATTGTTAAGAAGAATTCTGTGTCGAAGAAGCGACCAGCTGTTGTGTCTGAGGCCTCTGTTGTCAAAAAGAAAAGGACTTCTTCCGGGAAAGCTGTGTCCAAAGAAAAAGATCTGGCTATCATCTCAGTAGCACTAGATGCTGAACCTATTCAAACTGTTGATCCTACTTCTGCTATACCAGCTGCTCATCCTCCTGTGCCTAAACGCAGAGCACCTAAGAGAAAGCTGAGGATGACTGCTGGTTCTGATGATGAGTTTGTTGAAAAGGAGTCTGCTGTGGAGACAGTTGTGGTTGTACAGAAGGCGCCGACATCTGCTGATAATGTCGACACCATTATTGAAGAAGTAATTGCGGCAACTGCACAGATGGAGCAAGCGGATTTTGTAGAATCATCGGGTGCTGAGGGAATAGAAATGGAAATAGTTTTGGCAGACACCGTGATCACAAAGTTTGATGATATATTAGTTGAGGTTGATGAGAGCCCGGCTGCTACAACAGCAAAGGATATTGATTTAGCAACCGTGACAGATGTGGGACATTTTTCATCCAATGAAGAGTTACTTTCAATCGATGACTTACTGAAGCGGATCCCTGGAGATATGATTCTTCCATCAGTTCTTGCTGAAGAACCCACCGGAATAAAGTTTGGACATGGAATTTCAATCCCAGGAGTTGCAGATGGAGACTTATACAAAGCAAGTATCCCTAAAATTGCTCTCACCGATAAGGGGAAGGCGCCCCTTGTCGAGGCCAGCATAATCAAAGGGCACCCGGCCCGTGAGATGGTTGAATTAATTTTTGGCGATATTGAATTCCTTATCCAGTTGAGGGAACACGTGATAGATGAAGTTTCTGCATTCTTTCAGTCTTCGACGATTAGCTGTTTTGATATCTGGCGATATTGAATTCCTTATCCAGTTGAGGGAACACGTGATAGATGAAGTTTCTGCATTCTTTCAGTCTTCGACGATTAGCTGTTTTGATATCTCTTAACAAAGACATTGCTGCCAAAGAAGAAAATGTTTTAACTTGGGCTGAGACATACTCTATGCAAGTTTCTCTCCAGAGAAAGGTGTATATACTCGCAAAGTATAGGGAAATGTTGCTTCGAAAGTTTTTGGAGTCACATAGAGCAAATTTTAGTTCAGGACAACCTTGGTCAGTAATGGCGCTTCAGATTATAGATCTACTATCATATGCTCATAGTACTTCTGTCAAACATTTACTGATGCAGAGACAGGCACACGAGCTACAATGGACAAGGCCGTGTTGCTCAATGTTATTTGAAGATGCTTTCGATCGCGGTTTTTACATTCCCAGAAATCACAAAATCTTTGTTTCGACCTGTTGGCTTCGTCTTTTGAGACGTATTGGAGATATTTGGGTGGTGGAAGATGGTTATGACCGATGGGTACACAAAGATGAGACTCCTGTTTCTCTACTCATGGTTCAGTTGCCCCAGCAGACTTCATTAGAATATCTAGCACCAATTTGCCTCTTCTTTCAGCCAGTTCAGTGTTTGAGTGCCTCTACACTTCTTCCTGTTAAAACTTGGGGTTGGTACAGGGTATGTACAGAAATTTTGCGGTATTCAATGTTTGGGTGTTTGAGGCTAGTTGGCAGTTTTACTGTTTGTACAGATATCGTTCCGATAGGACCAGTTTTGGGCGATTTCAGCATTTCGAGAAGAGTTGTTGATAATGTTTCTTATCGTATACAGATCTTAGATTCAGCCCTTCAAGATTTCAGTGCACAGATCTCGCCAGTTGTAGATATTTCTTCAGCTCTACAGATTTTGTTCTTTCCTCTCCACATCAGAGTTCATCGTCTGCCTCCTCTATGCACTTTACAGATGACATTTCTCAGGGTACTACAACTGCTGTTGAACAGACTATTGAACATGTTACTGCCACTGCTACAGATATCAATGAACATTTTGCACTTCTTCGAACTTCTATTTCTGAGAATTCTATCAAGCAGCTGCGCACACAAAGCAAAATTGGTGATCTCCAGAATGCCATCTTTTCAAAGATTGATACTTACGAGAAAGCTGCTGCCGAGGCCCGTGTTGAACAAGATCAATCATTTCGAAGCATTTTTAAAAGTCTTCGGAAGGGAGCTCACACTGACACAGCTGCCTTATCGGTTGAATTGCATGAGTTGAAGAAAGCAGTTCGCACTCAGAATGATTTTGTAACGACCGATTTGGCAGACCTTCGTAAGGACGTCAAGAATCTAAAATCTGATTTATCTAAGGAATTTGATGACAAGTTGGCTGTTACTCGTAATGACCTACTGGAGTTCCGTGTGGAAACACAGGGACAATTGGCTTCTCTTGGCACTAATCTTGCTGAACTCATTGCCTTTATCACTAAGGGCGGTGATGACAAAAACGGGGAAGAGAGTAGCAGCCGCCGTCCTCAACCTCCGCCTGATGATCAGAATAGACCCAGTGGGGGTAGTGCGAGCAGAAGTGGTGGTTCTGGTGGAAGTGGTAGAAGAGATGACAGAAGGGGTTCTTCGACAAAAAGAGGATCTAGTAGTGGTGGTGGTGGATCTGACACTGCTGGTGGACCTTATAAAAAGTACGCTGAATGGTGGTTATATGGAAAGAATCAGTTCTAAGATTTTTTTTTTTTCAGTTTTTGTTGTACAAATCTTTTGTACAGTGTTCAGTTATTGAGATATAAAATTTCAGCACAACTTTGAGCTTTCTTGCCTATCTATATAAGTCATAAGGCTGTTAAGTTTTGTCATCACCAAAAAGGGGAAAATTGTTAAGATAAAATTTATAAGTTTTGGTGATAACAAAAATAAGACAAGAATTGGACTTAACGATGACATTTGAGTAATCAGACATCGTGAATATCAGGTGTGTCTTATCGGGTTAAAGATTTCGATCAGATTCGGGATTTGGAACAGTTGGGTTATCGGGTCAGTTTATTCAGTTTATCGGGTCAGGTCTCTACTGTTGAAAGTGCTCTAGAATGATTCAGATGTCTTCGTATCAGACTTTGTTATTAAATCAGCGATGGTGTTTCTCAACAGAACTGTCCGTATTATTGTGACCAGTTAAAGTATCAGACCTCGTTATATTGACTTAACTGGTCTTATTCATGTTTGAAAGTATTCAGATGTCTTGGTAATAGATGTCGTTATAATGTCTCTAACAGATGCCGTTGCAAAGGAATCGAAGGATTTTCAGACAAAGGTTATTTGAAAGAGTCTTACAATTAAGGTATCAGATCTCTCCTGTTCCACAACTTACAAAAAGGGGGATATATCAGATTTCGTTAAGCAATCAGATATCGCAAGTAGTCAGATGTCTCTATGCATTCAGATGTGATAGCTATATATTCGATCAGCGATGAGTTAATCAATCTTCTTCAAGAAAGAAAGAACTGATCAATAGAAAACTTTCAGGCGCAAACAACGAACCGATTCAAACGCTATCTATATTCAAATTGGAAAGAATCAATGGTGAAGATCAAATCGTACAAATGCCTGGAATTAAGGAGACAATGTCAGAGTTATTTTGGGTAAATAGTACGCAGTATACAGAGGACGTTATACGATGTTTGTACGAATATGGAAAGACGACAATTTGGCTCTGACGAAGCGCAATTTACCTCTAGTGGAGCAGAATATGCGATGGACATATATTCAAAAGGAATTTGTTTCCTTAGGTGAAATTGAATGACCGTTGGAGAACAAAGGGTATAAATAGCTGGAATTTAAATTGAAGAATCTCTCTCACTCTCGGTTATTATACTCTCCATCATACTCCGTGTGAATCGCTACATTCTCACGAAGCTTTCTCAAAAACAAAAAGCTCACACAGTCACTGGATATTCTCACAGAAAAATCATTCGAAGTCCAGTGATACAACTCGAAGAACTTTCAATCAAGCATTGTTAGATTTCAATCTTCGAGTCATCTTCTGGTTCACCTTGTTGAATCATGTTTCATAGTATAGAAACCAGAAGATCTACAGTCTCAAATAGTTGTGCATTTCACTGTATTTTCATTTTGAGTCTGTAACGAACTGGCTTTGTGAAGCAGTTCGAAAATTCTTATTACCTGTATTCAGCAGTTGCTCCTGCTTGTTGATTGGAGATTGCTAGGAGTTCATCTTGAGCGAGGCTCGGTGACTGGTGGTTACAGAGTCTGTAAACATCAAATTCTTCTAGTGGAACCTTCCTGAAAAGGAAGAAGGGGAGACGTAGGATATTGATATTCGAACTTCCATAAACAAACTCTTGACTCTATACTTTTACATTACCGCATTTATTTATTACGTATACTGTTCACTGATTAATCGGTTTATTTTCGCACATTTACTGTTAACCGAGAAATCAGCTTTTGGGACTGAAATACCTTAAATCTGGTAACTCGGATTTAAGTTAAGCGGGTGCTTGTAAAAATCGTTTTAAAGGTTTCGAAAATATTAAAAATACCAAGGAGTTCAGTCAACCCCCCTCCCATTCTGAACTCCTAGGCCTGTTTTTCGAGCCATATTGATCCTATCACTTAGTTATGCAATCAGATCAAATCATAAAGAGCATATCGGATAAGGAAAAAACGTTGAGTAATCACATCAGTTATGGTTATAACAGATAAGATCAGATTCAAAGCGCATGACAGATCAGATCAGGTTTAAATAATAGTTCATATTAGGACTTTCAGCAGATCAGTCTGGAGCTTCATATAAATCAGTTAGTACAGACTTAGGCTATGACGTAACAGAATGTTTGTGGAACAAATCCATGATGTGTCAGAGTCTGGACATGTACGAGAATCACTGTTGTACAACCATAATGGGAAATTTTAAAGGATACACATAATAGAATTCATCGACTGGGTCTACCAGATATATTATTAACATTTGAATTCACAATGTTTAAAAGGATGAGAAAATCAGAATAGAGGGGTTGTTACGATTTTACGAGAGAATAATTTTACGATTTTACAAAAGAAGAAGAGAAGAGAAATTTTCTTACGATTTCCTCTCTTTTACAGAAGCATTAATATGTATCTTCTGTAATCAATTCAGTTGTGTACTGGATCATATGGGCTTGTATTTGAACAAATCATATTACCAAAAAACCTCCATATTTGCTTTCGCAGTCTGCGTGCTATTTTTTAGTTATACTAGGAGTTCAGATCGGGTGCGACTTGACTGAGTGGTTTAGGATACCCTTTATTCTACTCAAAGGTTTCTAGAGGAACTCTTCCAGTTCGAAATAGACGTAGAAGCGTTCCTAGAATTTTCAGAAACAAATCCTAACACTAATCTGTTCTTACTATTTCAGTTTGCGTACATCGCATTTTCAGTTCACTACTTAATTCACATTTTTCCGCATAACATTTTATATTCATCAATAAAACAGATTAAATTGAGTTCTGGATTCAACTTCTAGCCAAACTGATTCTAAAAAATAGTTTTTAAATAGAAATATTTTCAAAATATTTTATTCAACCGCATCTAAACTCTGATTCGATGGTTTTCGATCGTATCACATATAATTATATATTTAGTTACTAAATTGTAAAATTTTCCTAAACATTCTAGCTTATTAATAACGAGATTTAGATTTTATTGTTAATCATAAATTTTAGAAAGAGTTATTTATCCTGTATATTATTTGGTAATTTTTCTATGATGATTTTGAATGCGGTCTCTTATATGTTGTTTATTAAATTGAATAATAACTATTATTTCACGCCTTTTTCCCCACATGTTGTATTTTGAATAAATTATGGTTATATATTCCATTGATGACAACGACTTTGACGGCACCATCCGGATTGATCAAGTGGACATCTGACTCTGAGAGAAGTGGCGAGGATGGAACCGGAGTGCGCGAAGAAGATGGTAGAGAAGCGAGGAGTCCCGTATGAATTCACGGCAGATTCGATGCCCGCCAGATTCATTGATCCATTGATAATGCAAGGCCTTAAACTCGACAGCATCGAGCGCGGTCGCGTCCTCTGTTCCCTTGTTGTTCCTCCTCGCCTCCTGGTAGTTATCCTCTCTGTTTCACTTCATCTTTCAGTTTGTTATTGGAAAGATTCACTTGTTTCTTTTCTGTGGATCAAGAACACTGGCAACTCGTTGCACGGCGGCGCCACGGCGGCCCTTGTTGATTTAGTGGGATCGGCTGTTATCTTCACCATGGGGGCTTCCACCTGTGGTGTCTCTGTTGACATCAATGTTTCCTACTTGGATGGCGCTTTTATTGGTGTAATATGTCTTTTCCCCTTATTCTTCCAATTGCAGAATTTCATATTTCTAGGCTATATGCAGCGTAATGGTAGGGTAGGAGTGAACACGAGAAGAAGTCGAGCCCAAGTATCATATCACTCCAAGTCACTAGATTTCAAAATTTGAAGGCTTGAGTAGACTCAAACTCGTTTGAATTTCTAAATTTCTAAATAGCTCGAAAAGTTTGAAAGAAATAGAGCATAATTTTAAGTTAAACAAGATTTTTATAGAAAAAAAATCCCCTCAAATCATACATCTTTTGTAGAAAATTAACAATATAATTACTCATAAAAATATATAGTTACTAACAATTAAAACTCACACTAATGGAAAAACTCGAATCCGGTTTGAGCTCAGCCAGATCAAGCTCGAGCGAGTTCGACCAAGCTCCTCATGATCTATAGCTCGACTCCTTTGCACTTCTATTGGTGAACAAGAATTGGGCCGTAGTTGCTATTATTTGTTTATTTATTTGAACTTGCTATAATTGCTACTAGATTTGTGAAAATTGCAGCCTAGTTTCTGTTTAGATCCATCGTAGCTTGTTTGAATAATTAGCCGATATGATCAAGAAAATAACCTTGATTTGTTCGTTGATTGGTGAAGACTTGTACTCACGGCTTATATGTCACGAAAAGGTGCCTCAAATTGAGTCCCAGCTTCATCTATTTAAAATGGTTATAATGCTTGAATATGCTTCTTTTTGCACCATTTGGGTTGATCTTGAAAAGAAAATCACGACACCTGCGAAAATTCTAAAAATTCAACAATTTTCTGTTGAAGCTTTTCCAGCATGCCCACATGATGGCATTAAATCCATAGAAAAGTGTGATGTTTCTGTTCTTTTGCACAGGAGGAGATTGAGATAGAATCAAAGGTGCTGCATGCTGGGAAGACTAGAGTTGTTGTGAGCGTCGAGCTGAGGAACAAAAAAACAAGAAAAGTAATCGCTCATGGGCGGCATAGCAAGTTTCTTGTAGTTCCCAGCAAGATGTGATTATGAGTACAATGTCTCTTTATTCCCGCCACCAATTGATAAGGTCTCCTTATGTTTAGATGCTGCATTGCTAATAGTGCATCTTTTCTGTAAAGAAATAATTGTACCTGGTATATACTTGCATGTACAAACCACGGCAGATATTTCAAACAAAAAGCACAAAGTTTATGATCATTCTCTTTGATGGTCTCAACTCTTGTCTTATCTCTTGCACAACATGTAAAAAATGTTCTCAACTCTTGTCTTATCTCTTGCATAACATGTAAATGTTCTGTCGAAGTACTTTTCGGGTTCTATACAGACTTTGGGTAAAAGTTCTGATTGGCAGTAAAGGTTTGGCACGTAACATGAATCAGTATCACTTTCTAAGTACAGCCTAAGAACTGCCCGGGCTCAGGTCTCGCATAAACGTCTATAAATTTGAATCCAGTCTGGCGGTGTCAGCTACTGCATCCTTCGCTTTTATCGTTAGCAACTCCTAGTCCGAAGGCTTCTCCCAGGTTTAGAGCATTCCTCACGGTTCTACTTCCAACGCCACTCCCAACTCCTTTTCTCATCATTGCCGTGAATTCCCTATAATCTATTTGCCCGTCCTACAAGATTAAATGCGAGTTATGTACATAGGTAGTTAATTAAAACACCAATATAACTATTCAATAAGCTATCAAGAACTGAGCAAAAGATTTTGATTCATCCTGTTCGACATAGATATGCTTTGTATGTGCAGTTCTTTTTGTAGGTGTTTTCTTTCTTCAATTAACATCACATCTTTAACCCCTTGTGTCATCGAACTCAGTTACATATGTATTGGAAGACCAAGACTCTGCCACTGCCATACTTGATATAAACATGGTTAAAAGTTTCAACATTTGTTTGGAGAGCAATCTCACTCGTGCAAGAACTCACATAGATCTATATTTTTAAAGGATTTTGAGCCCGTTGCATAATGTTATAGGTACCAGATCTTCTTTAGGGAAAAAAGGGATTTTTTTTGTAGAAAACTCACATTATTTTGATCAATCTCTCGAATCATTTCATCAAGGTTAGTCTCAGCAAGACCAAAATCTTGGAAGGCTTGTTGTAGTTCATCAATGGTTATGTAACCACTACCATCTTTATCAAAGAATGAGAAAGCTGAAACCAGATTCTCCTCTCTTTCTAGCTTGTTCAAGTGAACTGTAGCTGCAAGAAATTCCCCATAATCTATCGTTCCGCTGTTATCAATATCTGCCTGCCAAGTTGAATGAGAAGGCAATAGACAAACGTCTGTGAATACTAAAATGGAAAAAGAAAACGAAACAACATGATAAAGAAGGGAGTTTTTACGGCATCCATGAGATCTTTGATTTCAGATTCCATTAGCTTGGAGCCCACTCGTCGAAGACCCACTTTGAGTTCATCGAAAGTTATGGTTCCGCTGTTGTCCGTATCTATCATTTTGAACAACTCTTTTAGACCACCGATTTCTTCTTCAGATAATCTCTCTGCAATGACCTGCAAAAGACATACAGTTGGCAGTTAATATCGTATAGAGACAACAATTGTCATGAGCTTCCAAGCAGTTTATAAGATTTCAGGAATGAACTAAATACACTGGGATGGCATTTGGTCAAAGATTTGAGAAATAATTTGTGATATTGATATGAATATTCTTGGGAGAAAATTTGAAAGTTCCTTCGGTACATAGAGAGTGATGGCATGCATTACTGAATGAAAAAGGCGAAAAGCAAAATAAAACACAAACAATAACCCTTACACGTAAAGCCATCTTCTTTAGTTTGTTCATTGCAGAAAACTGCTTGAGGCGTGATATAACCGCAGAATCAAGAGGCTTATCTGGGGGTAATGTGTCGTCGACAATCCATGGATGACCTGACAGGAAAAAGGAAAAGCCACAAAACCATTTATTTTAGCAAAATTGGAAAGATCTGCCCTTCAAAGTGAAACCAGAAAAACAGAACTAATAATCGCAAAAATTTCTTACACAGAACTCCATGAGCGGTTAACCGAGTTTTTGGATTCCTATCCAGCATTTTCTTTATCAAATCCTTGGCAAGATCTGAAATCTCCGGCCATGGTTCAGAATTGAAATCTAATTTTCCTCGTAATATCTGGCGGAAAATGCCCACATCGGTCTCTGGAGCCAAAAGAAGCACATCAAAAACACTTGCTACCTTAAGTATTGGATGAGACAATTTGATACTAAGGAAAGAGAATTGACGAAGGGATATAAGTACCTGCCCAGAAAGGCGGAACACCACTGAGTAAAATGTACAAAATAACTCCTGCACTCCATACATCTGCTTCGGGTCCATAATGCTTAAGAAGAACCTCTGGTGCAACATAATATGGACTTCCTACGACATCGCTAAACATTTCATCTGTCAACTAAGCCGCTATTAGTTAAAAACCAATCACAGACAGGAAAAGGATTGGAGTGCATGTCTCAAGCTTAAGAAATCCAAGATTTTGTAATAGACCTCCGAGTTCTTTAACAGCAGAACAGTAGGTTATAAGTTACACATACTAACCACTTGATTCTTTCAAACAGGCATACAATCTTTTGTGATCTTTGCATTCATTAATCGATGAGGTTAGGGAATCCTTTAGTCACGGAAGATGAAACTAAAATGTGGACGTTTTTTTTTTCTCAACAAATATGGACTGTTATTTGGTTCTTAGTTCCCCCTCTGGATGCCATGCATAAAGTTATGGGGAGAGTCGTCATCTCAGCTGAATGTGAAACTTTTAAGCAATCAAGTTTTTCAGCATAGCATAACAGTATACAACCAAAGAATCAATCCACAGAAAGTGTAGATTGACAGCCTAATTGAGTACATTGTCCCGAGTCTCGATGCACACTAGTAACACATTTTTCTATAAGAACGGACTCAATGGATTTTAGGATAACATATGTTGACACCCAAATAACAAAGAATTAAGATAAGTTCTTTGAGGCCTTCTATACGGACTTCAGAGAATGCAGAACTCCATCTAAAGTAGATAAAGTTCAAACCTAGTAGATAAAGCATCACACACAGAAGCATAGCATACATGTAGAATTTTTGAATATAATCATCTCAGAATTTCTCTCAAATGAGCAACAACTACATGTATGACAGCCAATCTCCTTGAAAAAAGAGAGAATCCAAGAAGAAAGAAAAGGCTGAAGGGCTTAAAAAAACCTGGCTTATAAAAGACAGAGAGACCGAAATCAGTCGTTTTGAGAGCAGCATCCTCATCAGAACTAAGAAACAAGAAATTCTCAGGCTTAAGATCCCTATGCATAACCCCTAAAGAATGGCAAGCCTCCACAACCCCAACAATAGTCTTGATCAACATCGCAGCCTCTTTCTCACTGTAATGCCCCTTCCGAATGATCCTATCGAAAAGCTCCCCACCCGCACAGAGCTCCATCACTATGTGAACAGACACCGCATCCTCATAGGTGCCCTGTATCCTCACCACATTAGGATTCTCTGACAAATGGTGCATGATCTTAATCTCCCTCCAAACGTCATCGTAATCCTCGGCGCAAATCAGTTTCTTCTTGGGTATTGTCTTGCAGGCGTAGAGAATGCCGCTGGATTTCTCCGTGCAAAGGAAGGTGACCCCGAACTGGCCCTGCCCCAGCCTCTTTCCCATCGTGTACAGGCTGTCGATAGAAGGAGTTCTGTGGGGGAGAACCCACGTGGGCTTCGGCGGCCGCTGAGCGAGGAAGGCCGGTTTCTTGAGGGCATCGGGCGTGGGTTTCTTGGGCTCATTTTGGGTCTCGTTGGTGGGTTTATGGTTGTGTGATTGCGGCGGAGTTGAGTTGAACATAGCTACGGACTATTTCTTCGCTGTGAAAAGAAAGTTGAATTTACAGTTGGATGGATGGATTGGGGTGAGATGGTGAAGAAGGACAAGTGAGAGAGAGCTTCCAGGAAAGAGAGACACTGCTGACTTTGATTGATCCTTTTGTGTTTGGTTTTTTGTCTCCATTTTTTGTTTCCTTTTCTTTCTAGTTTGTTTTTATCCTTTTTTGATTAATCCAGGGGTAATTTAACTTATAGTAGAGCATGTGAACAATGTGAGGAGTGAGGACATGGGTTTAGTCTTGGATTCATGATGTATTAGGCCATCCGATGAACGTAAATGTGGTGTCCAATGAAAATCATGTCTTAATATGTGAAACTGATGAAAAAATTACATTTGTCTCCCTGACATTTAGTTTTTATTATTAAAAACCCAAATATACTTATACACCCTAAAATATAAGATACATACCAACATAAGGGGTAAAATGTAAGAAAATAGCAATGTGGATGGGCTATTCGTAATTTTAGAGTATTTTGGATTTCTTTGTTGCTTTTCATAGTTGTTTAAGTTTTTTAACAATGATAACATCATACATAACTCACTCATGAGATAAATTTAGTCACTCGTAACATTGACTAGGTTAAAGCGATAGGTTAATGGATCGCTGATTAATCAATTACCGGGTGTTGAACCATAACATTAATTTATATGGAATTTAAAATTAATTATTTCATTGCAAAAGAAAATAGTTATGATAATTGATATAGAAAATTATTCAAACGCAAATTATAAATCTAACATAAATTGTTGAAATATTCTTACATAGTTTGTAAAATATGCATTCAATTATGATAAAAATACTTATTTGTGTTTTAATAAGTCGACTAACCGTGTTTGTGACGATAATGACGCTTATGATGATGTAGATACTTAAACAAGAATCTTTATACATTTATGTGGGGTATCAATACTTCCTCATGAATAAAGTATCTTATATATCACGATTTTTATTAATGTTTCATTTTTCAATTGAAATGAAATATTTAAGTTAAGCAATGCAATTTATGAGGAATCATTAAATTAAAAAGACATGAAGTCAATCTTGGATTTTAAAATTGAGAGATAAATAATTACCATTATTTCTTAATTATGGACATAATTCAATTCAGTTGGTCTTTTATAGTTGAATACAATAATGTGGAGTTTTTTCCAATGAATAATTGTAAATAAATGTTCTAATTTTTTGTGATAACAAAGAATTTAACTTGGAGCTTAGAAGATCAGATCAGGTCGTACAACGTATTGTAGTCATATCAGATCAGAGTCAAGTTGAGTAAGGACAACTCAGTTTAAAACAAAGTATAAGATCAGAGCTGATTAGTCCAAGTCAACAAAATAGAAGAGCAGTCCAGATCAGATTGAGATAAAAATAGTTAATGAGATCAGATCATCATAGGACTTTAGTTTAGGATGGAACAGTTTTGTACAAATGTAATGAGTAAATCACATTGGAGTTCGTTTTTTAGTCATATCATAGCTAAATCGATATATTGACTTGAGAGATCATTTATAGTCATTGAACAATTCAGTAAACAGTTAATAAATCAGAGTCGATAACATATGAAGATTGCCTGTTTTGAGAATAAGATCGCATATATATATGGTTTGATATTTTAAAAACTCATTTGATGTTTAAAAGCTACTGGGAGTACATCGGAGTTCAATCTAAGAAGAAACTCAAATCAGCTCAGGCTATATATACGAATACGAATGGCAGAGCTCTAAGCTAATGAACTATTTATTACAATTGGATATAACTTAGAATAGTTTAGACTTCTACCTTCGGATCAAAGTTAAAGGAACGAAGGATTTAACTTGAGTGTATAGTAATAGTCCAGAGTGGACCTAAGCTGAATCGGTTCAGCTCAGAGCATGAACAGATCGTGGACTTGAATAAGTTTAGAATAGAAAATCAGATCTGGCTATTTGGTAAACTCATATTTGAAAAGTCAACACAATATTAGACGAGCAGACTAAATTACAATGGTCTAATTAAGTCAACTCATCTTAGACAATGAAATCAGATCACAAGCGTAAAACAGCTCTGGTGAGAAATCAGATCACGCGCTCAACTGAGCTTGGGGAAATAAATCAAATCGCGACTAGAGATCAGCTCCATAAAATAAGCAGATCATGAACGTTGCTCAATAATGACTTGAGTAGCTTTTTCGATTGATACCAGTTAGGTGGCATGGCCAGACGCTGGAGAGGAACGCGAAGTAGCTGTGTGGATCGAACGTTTTCGTGAAGCTAGACCCGAGAGTTCTTGAGATTTTGGAATTGAGCTCCAGGGAAGTCCCTGCTGAGTTGGGCGTGACCAGCGAGGTAGCAATTTTGAGCAGGCTGAATTTCCTGTGCCTGGTGGATCTGTTGAGGTAGAACTTGAGAATTTAAGGTACGGGTTGAGCTTTTGTTAACAGCTTAGACATAGCGTGCTAGTATTTGAGGCATGAAATATGTGCTATGTGAATTCTGTATTTACGTGAACAGCTTGATTGAATTGATATGTTCTGTTTACGTATTATATGCATATTGAAATCAGATTTGAATTTCATGGCATTCATGCTTACATATTGAGCCTTTGATCGATTGAGAACCTAAGATAGAGCCACGTTTGTTGGCATACGGTGGCGGATCCGGATCCCACTTCTCGGGGGCGCAGCGGAATCAAAAATAGCCCCGGAAAGCGTTCAATACGTCAATATAAATCTACAAACATACATAGGATGTTCATAGGTTTGTTACCTTGCTGGCGTCTAGGCGCCTGGCTCCAACCAGAAATCAGAGGGAAAATCTGCCTCTTCTCGGTAGGCGGCGGTAGATCCTCCAATCAGGTCCACGACCGAAATCAATCTTCCTCCGTAAATCTGCACTATAAGACTTGACGGATTTTATCACGGACGGAATCTCCTCAGCACGACGATCGGAGCAAGTCCGATCACGGGGCGGCGGCGCGTGGTGGCGCGGACGGCGGCGCGTGGCCGTGAGGGAGGAGAGGTGGAGGGGCGGCCGAGACTTAGGTCTTGGAGGCTAGGGTTAGTTGTTATGTTGTGTGTGTAATTAAGCCCTAACCAACTTAATTAATAAAGATGGTAGATGGGCTTGAACCGGCCCAATGGACTTGGGTCAAACCCAGGTCCATATGAACATTAGGCTCGTTTAATTCACCACGGTTTCATCATAACTCCGATCGACGATCAGATCGGACCGATCGACTCAGTTTCCAAAACTGAACGTTATGATGCGAAAAACAATTTTTCAGATACCTAGTCCAAAATGACAGTTTTGCCCCTCAACAGTGGGAAATCGCAATTTGACCCCTGTTGACTTTTAGGAAGTCGTACTCCTGAAATCCTCCTCAAGTGCTCAACACATTGAGCTCAGTTTCCGTGCGGAAATCATGAATCCAGTATTTGTGTGACCCTCAATGATTCAGGGATACAGCTAGCCGTGGGCCGACAACCATTGCGGCTCCGAAATCACAATTTCGGACTTGCCCATCGGATCATGGTAAAGCGCCTAGCAGCATCGCCCCATGATCCCCTAGGTATCACTGATAGTGCCTGCAAGAACCAGTTGGTCGTGGTTAGCGTACAGTACGGTCCTTTCAACTCATATATCCCGATCAGATCAACGACCATTGGTAAATCGAGAGTCGCTAGAGATCCGATATCTATGCATACATCTTGGAGATCGAATAGTGACATCGCGAGTGTTACTAGGTAAACCCATTTACCTAAAACACATCCAGTACTCTGGCCAGAGAACATCACAATGTTCCCTACCAATGAAACATGGTACTTCACATCGCAGATGTTAGTCTCAAGCTCGGGCGGCATTATCCTCATTTTGACGGCCCAATCGACTAGGAACGAGTTCAGAATACACAGTGACTATTAGATGTGTTTCATGATAGCCGTAATACCCACTATCACATCTAACATACACTATGGTGCATTCTAGGTCTTTATCCAACACTATTGTTAACATTATATAACATAATGAAAATAAAGAATGCCATAAGTAAATGCGAATATCATATATAAAGATTGTCATATACAAGAGTCTATAAAACCTACACGCCACAAGTTGGCTAGTTGGGCATCTACTCTAACAATCTCCCACTTGCCCTATAGCCAACTACTCATCAGACGCAGTCCTATTGTTTCGCGATGTTTTTCAAACAACGGTCCTGGCAAGGGCTTCGTAAGTGGATCAGCAACGTTGTCCGCAGAGGCGACTCTCTCAACTGCTATGTCACCTCTAGCCAAAATATCCCGGATTATGTGGTATTTCCTCAGTATGTGTTTGGATCTTTGGCGAGACCTAGGCTCCTTTGCTTGTGCAACGGCACCCGTGTTGTCGCATTACACCGGGACTGGACCAACTCCATTAGGAATGACGCCCAACTCTTGGACGAAATTCCTTATCCAACGGCCTCCTTAGCAACAGCTGATGCTGCAATGTACTCAGCCTCAGTGGTTGAATCCGTGATGGTGTCTTGCTTGGGATTACACCGGGACTGGACCAACTCCATTAGGAATGACGCCCAACTCTTGGACGAAATTCCTTATCCAAACGGCCTCCTTAGCAACAGCTGATGCTGCAATGTACTCAGCCTCAGTGGTTGAATCCGTGATGGTGTCTTGCTTGGAACTCTTCCAAGAGACTGCACCACCATTGAGCATGAATACAAATCCAGAGGTTGATTTCGAATCATCCACGTCACACTGAAAGCTAGGATCAGTGTAGCCTTCCAGTTTCAGTTCACCACCCCCATAGACCATGAACATATTCTTAGTCCTTCGTAAGTACTTAAGAATATCCTTCACGGCCTTCCAATGCAATTGGCCGGGGTTGGCCTGGTAGCGGCTCGTGACACTCAGAGCATATGCGACATCCGGTCTAGTCGAGATCATGCCATACATAATACTACCTATTGCCGAGGCATATGGTACACGTGCCATACTCTCTATCTCTTCATCAGTCTTTGGACACATAGACTTAGATAGAGTGACCCCGTGGCACATAGGTAGGTGTCCTCTCTTGGACTCTTCCATAGAGAACCTCTTAAGTATGGTATCGATGTAGGTAGCTTGGGTGAGTCCGAGCATCCGTTTAGATCTATCCCGATAGATCTGTATTCCAAGAATATAGGATGTTTCACCCATGTCCTTCATCGAAAATCTACTAGACAACCATACTTTAGTTGACTGCAGCATTCCTACATCATTCCCAATGAGTAGAATGTCATCAACATAAAGTACGAGGAACGTCACAGCACTTTTAACTACCTTTTTATAGACACATGGCTCCTCAGGATTCTTGATGAAACCAAATTCCTTAA
>KQ999862.1:0-19651 GCA_001598015.1 Dorcoceras hygrometricum | reverse complement strand
CGAACGAGGGTAGTTCGATAGATCACCAGGTATCTATCTGCATGCTCAGAACATCACAATGTTCCCTACCAATGAAACATGGTACTTCGCATCGCAGATACTAGTCTCGAGCTCGGGCGGCCTTATCCTCATTTTTACGGCCCAATCGACTAGGAACGTGTTCAGAATACACAGTGACTATTAGATGTGTTTCATGATAGCCGTCATACCCACTATCACATCTAACATACACTATGGTGCATTCTAGGTCTTTATCCAACACTATTGTTAACATTATATAACATAATGAAAATAAAGAATGCCATAAGTAAATGCGAATATCATATATAAAGATTGTCATATACAAGAGTCTATAAAACCCACACGCCACAAGTTGGCTAGTTGGGCATCTACTCTAACAACGTTGTGACCGGAAGACAGGTGTGTCATGCCTGAAAGGTACAACGCTATCATCGGAGTGGTGACCAACTAATCCGTTGGGTCTGAAAACCATCGAGCTGTGATGGCTGACGGGCCTGAAGATCACGGACCGATGATTTCCCCGGTTGATACACTGTGCGGGTATAGAGTCTCGATTGAGATTACTGCCAGCTGATTAGTAGGCCTTGATGACCGATGTTCTTTGGCAGCCACATGCATTCATGACTTAGAATATTGCATGTTTATGTTTTCTGTTATATTAGTGCTCATTCGTACCGAGGCTTGACCTCGTATTCTTTTCTTGATTTTGTGTTGTTAGGGTCTGCGTTGCCCATTTGCAGGATCTTCAGGTAACCAAGATGGACAGACTGGAACCCCAGCTGGTCGATCCCCATTTCCTTGAAGTCCCAGTTATTATTCTATTATGTATTGATCCAGGGGATGCCCTGAGGTTATGTGTTTGGGGGGATCGTTGTTGATTTGATTTGTGATTACCTGTTGTTGTGTGAGTTTGGATCTAAATCGTATTTTAATTATGGATATTTTGAAGATATGAATTGGTTCAGGCCCAACTTTATTTCGAAAATTTTTAGCCATATTTTACGCTTCCGTGTTTATGTGCTTAATTGTGCTATTAATTACTGTTAATTAGCACGGGGCCTGAAACTTTGGTATCAGAGCCTTAAACTGGGATAAGCTCATTTTCCTATGATCACACTCGAGTCTAGGCACAGAGTTTGAGATTTGATTTTGATTGACTCTGTGGCTTATGTGATTATTTTACTTGCCTCTGTGATTATCTGCTGTTAGTTCTTATCTTGAGATTTTATTAGAAGCCGCCGAGAAGAGGTAGAGGTAGGACTGCTAGACGTTCCGCTGAGGAGTCTAGGGCCTCGAATAGTGATGAGGGCATTCAGCAGAATATCCCTTTGCATCGTCGAGAGAGACATGCATAGGTTGAGGATGTGACGAGACAGATTGGCGAGATGGAGTTAGTTCTGGAGAGGTTTCGCGGACGAATCCCCCTACGTTCTCGAGCGCTAAGGGAGGTTTGATGGCCGAGGGTTGGCTAGTTCAGATGGAAGAATTGTTTGATACCTTGGAGTACGCTCATGAGAAGATATTGAAGCTAGCGGTGTTGCAGTTGAGAGATAACGCGCAACGCTGGTGGAGAGGTACTTCCCGTATCTTGCGAGAGAGTGGGGCTGTGATTACTTGGGAGAGCTTCTGTGCAGCGTTCCGACAGGAGTATACCCCAGAGTCCTACTACAACAGTCATGAACGAGAGTTTGACAACTTGAAGCAAGGGAATATGAAGGTGGCCGAGTATGCCAGACAGTTCTCTTTGTCGGGGAACCGTGGCGGATCCGGATCCCGTCTCCCGGTGAGGAAGCGGAAGAACAAAATTAGGCCGAGAAACGTTCAATACAATTTGAAATAACACAATATGAACCATTCATAGGGTGTTTAGTCAGTTACCTTGCTGGCGTCTTGGCGCCTGACTCCGACCAGTTTCACGAGGAAACCGGCACTTCACGGTAGGCGGCGGTAGATTACGTCAATCAGGTCCACGACCGGAAGGGGACTCCTTCGTTAGCCTGCACTAGAAGGCCTGACGAGATCAGCGCGGATGGATTCTCCTCTAAAAGTTGGCCGGAGCAACTCCGGCGAGGGGCGGCGGCGGCGGCGCGTGGCGGGCACGGCGGCGGCGGCGGCTTCGAGAGGAGGGAGGCGGCCGAGAGATTTTGGAGCTAGGGTTAGGGTTGTGTTATGTTGTAATCAAGTGTTTGATTGAAGCCTCCAAGTCTACATTAAGTAGACTAGTGATAAACTTGGACCGGCCCAACGGGCCCGGGTCCAATGTATGAACATTCGGTTCATCCCTATCACCGTGACTTCATCATAACTCCGATCGCCGATCAGATCAGACCGATCGACTCAGTTTCCAAAACTGAATACTATGATCTGAAAAACCATTTTTCAGAACCCCAGTGCAAAATGACCGTTTTGCCCCTCAACAGCGGGAAATCACGATTTGACCCCTGTTGACTTTTAGGAAGTCGCACTCCCCCAAATCCTCCTCAAGTGCTCAACACATTGAGCTTAGTATCCGTGCGGGAATCTCGAATCCAGTACTTGTTTTTTCAGAACCCCAGTGCAAAATGACCGTTTTGCCCCTCAACAGCGGGAAATCACGATTTGACCCCTGTTGACTTTTAGGAAGTCGCACTCCCCCAAATCCTCCTCAAGTGCTCAACACATTGAGCTTAGTATCCGTGCGGGAATCTCGAATCCAGTACTTGTGTGACCCTCAATGGTTCAGGGATACAGCTAGCCGTGGGCCCACAACCATTGTGGCTCCGGAATCACAATTCCGGACTTGTCCATCGGATCATGGTAAGAGCGTCTAGCAACATCAACCCATGATCCCCTAGGTATCACTGATAGTGCCTGCAAGAACCAGTTGGTCGTGGTTAGCGTACAGTACGGTCCTTTCAATCCATATATTCTGATCAGATCAACGACCATTGGTAAATCAAGAGTCGCTATAGATCCGATAGCTATGCGTACATCTTGGAGATCGAATAGTGACATCACGAGTGTAACTAGGTAAACCCATTTACCTAAAACACTTCTAGTACTCTGACCAGAGATTTATACACTATTATCCACTCAGATAGAATAGGATATCCATGCATGTCTGCGAGCGGTGAATCCTCGACAATGATGCATCGACTCCTACATGCATCGGGATCTCACCCAATACCGCTGCCTTATGACCCCAAGTGAGTCGGCAAACGGGTCAAAGTGAGACGCCTATCATGTAGAGTCTCAATGACGTTTCGAGTTGTGAGGACTAATCAGTACAACCAAGACCTCAGACTTATCCACTCGACAAATGGTAACCACTTGGAAAGTCCGAATGAGGGTAGTTCGATAGATCACCAGGTCACTACCTATCTGCATGCTCAGAACATCACAATGTTCCCTACCAATGAAACATGGTACTTCGCATCGCAGATACTAGTCTCAAGCTCGGGCGGCCTTATCATCATTTTGACGGCCCAATCGACTAGGAACTAATTCAGTACACAGTGACTATTAGATGTATTTCATGATAGTCGTCATACCCACTATCACATATAACATACACTATAGTGCATTCTATGTCTTTACTCAACGCAATTGTTAATCATCATACAACACAATGAAATTAAAGAACGCCATAAATAAATGCGAATATCATATATAAAGATTGTCATATACAAGAGTCTATAAACCCACACGCCACAAGTTGGCTAGTTGCGCATCTACTCTAACACTCTTCGCTTTTGATGTATGTTCCCCATGTAGCTAACCAAGAAAGGACTAAGAGGAACAAGTTTTTGAAGGGTTTGAGACCTGATTTGTTCTGTATGGTGTTTTCTGGATCACCTGCGACGTATGCTGAGGCCGTGGATAGGGCGGTAGATATTGAGGAGAGTTTGTTGGAGGCACAGGCTCCGGTTCAGCCGTCGGCGGGGCACTCTTTTCAACCGGTGCAAGATGTGTCGCAATCTTTTCAATCGCCTCAGGGGTCGCAGCAAGCGAATCGTCAGAGGTTCAAACCGCGAGGCAAACAGTTTAAGAAAAAGGCGCATTCGAGTTCCTCTTGTTCTATGAGTTCTGGTGGCAGTAGTTCTGGCGGTGAGTTTTGTGGACAGTGCGGAGGGAAGCATGAGACTTCGCAGTGTCGTGGAGTTCGAGGTCTTTGTCACCTTTGTGGACAACCGGGACTGTTTTCTAGAGAGTGTCCTTTGATGGGAGGGAAATCTTTGGGTCAGTCGTAGCAAGGTTCCGCTGGTGGTTCTTCGCAGCGACATCAGCCTTTTGTTCCATCCCAACAAACTGGATTCCAACCTCGTGAGCCTTCTAGGTTTGGAGTACCTTCGAGAGCTCAGTTTTGGGGACCGCAGCAGGCTCAAGCAAATGCCTTGACGATAGACCAGGCTGATGAGATACCTACAGGAGTGATTCAAGGTACATGCTTTATCTTTGATTTTCCTGCACGAGTTTTGATTGACACTGGAGCATCACATTCCTTCATTTCTGAGTTGTTTGTGTATGAGCGTGGGTTGAGTTCTTCCCCACTGTGTGATGTTGTCTCCGTGTCCACCCCTGCTGGTGTGAGTCTATTGTCCCGAGAGGTGGTGTTGGATTGACATCACATTCCTTCAGTTTCTGAGTTGTTTGTGTATGAGCGTGGGTTGAGTTCTTCCCCACTGTGTGATGTTGTCTCCGTGTCCACCCCTGCTGGTGTGAGTCTATTGTCCCGAGAGGTGGTGTTGGATTGCTTGATTAGATTTGATGAGCATGTTTTGATGACCAATCTGTTTGTTTTGGGAATTTGAGATTTTGATTGCATTTTAGGTATGGATGTGCTGACTGAGAATAGAGCGACAGTTGATTGTTTCCATGTTGTGGTGAGGCTTAGGCCTCGATCTGGAGAGAAATGGGAGTTCTATGGTGCTGATTCGTGACCTAAGATTCCTATGGTGTCAGCCATGTAGATGTTTAGTTTGATGTCGCCAGAGAATTCAGGGTTTATGATCTATGCCCTAGATGTTTCCCGTGAGTCGAGAGTGGAGTTGAGCGATGTTCAGATTGCTCGAGAGTTTCCAGAGGTGTTCCCAGACGAGATTCCTGGATTTCCTCCAAGAAGAGAGATTGATTTCAGTATAGAGTTGGTACCTGGTACAGCCTTGATTTCTAGAGCTCCGTATCGGTTGGTGCCAGCAGAGTTGAAAGAACTCAAGGATCAGTTGAAAGATCTTCTTGAGAAAGGCTTCATTCGACCAAGTATGTCGCCTTGGGGAGCTCCGATTCTGTTTGTGAAGAAGAAAGATGGATCTATGAGGATGTGCGTTGATTTTCGGCAGTTGAACAAAGCGAAATTGAAGAACAAGTATCCTTTGCCGAGGATTGATGACTTGTTCGATTAGTTTCAAGGATCGGCCGTGTACTCGAAGATTGATTTGCGATCTGGCTATCATCAGTTGCGGATTAGAGACGCTGATGTAGCGAAGACAGATTTCCGAACGAGATACGGGCATTATGAGTTTCTTGTGATGCCGTTTGGATTGACGAATGCTCCTGCTGTGTTCATGGATTTGATGAATCGAGTCTTTAGCGAGTACATAGATCGATTCGTGATTGTCTTCATAGATGACATCTTGGTGTATTCGAGGTGTTTCAGAGAGCATAAAGAGCACTTGAGGCTAGTGTTGCAGAGACTGAGAGACTCACAACTGTATGCCAAATTCAGCAAGTGTGAATTTTGGCTACACAGAGTTATTTTCTTGGGTCATGTGATTTCAGCGCAAGGAATTTCTGTGGATCCTAGTAAGGTCGAAGCAGTTCTTAACTGGGAGCAACCTAGGAATATTTCTGAGATCCGTAGTTTCTTGGGATTGGCTGGCTATTATAGGCGTTTCATTGAGAAGTTTTCTTCGATAGCCAGGCCGATGACTCAGTTGAACCAGAAGGATAGAAAGTTTGTTTGGACTGGTGAGTGTGAGTCGAGTTTCCAGATGCTGAAGGAGAAGTTGACTACTGCTCCTGTTTTGGCCTTGCCTTTGGGTTCTGGAAGTTTTGTGGTGTGCTCCGATGCTTCTCTGAGTGGTTTAGGGTGTGTTTTGATGCAGAACGGGTACGTGATTGCGTATGCGTCTCGATAGTTGAAGCCTCATGAGACGAGATACCCCGTTCATGATCTAGAGTTGGCTGAGATTGTGTTGGCCTTGAAGATATGGCGACACTATCTGTATGGAGAGGAGTTTGTGGTGTACACCGGCCACAAGAGTTTGAAGTATATCTTCACCCAGTCAGATTTGAATACGAGGCAACGTCATTGGATGGAGTTGCTTAAGGATTTTGATTGCGAGATACACTATCAGCCTGGGCGGGTGAACTTGGGAGCCGATGCTTTGAGTAGGAAAGCCCAGTCTGCGATGCTAACATCCTTGAGTATCTCGAGAGTCCACGAGCAGTTGAGTACTTCTGGTTGGTGATTCCAGCCGAGTGATCAGTACTTCTTAGTTTCTTCGATTCAGGTTGAACCCCAGATTGTGAGTGACATCAGAGAGGCGCAGAGGACTGATCCGTATATCCATGAGTTTAGGATTAAGGCCCAGAATGGTCAGTCTGAAGATTTCTCTATTGCTTCGGATGGGTGTCTGAGATTTCGTGGTAGATTGGTGGTTCCGAACATGATTGATTTGAAAGAGACTATTCTGAATGAAGCGCATCGATATAGCGTATATCTGGGGGAGAAGAAGATGTACCACGCTTTGAAGTCTCACTACTAGTGGGAAGGCATGAAGAGCGACATTTCTGGTTTTGTTTCTCGATGTTTGAATTGCCAGCAGGTCAAGGCTGAGAGAATGAGACCTGGTGGATTGTTGCAGAGTTTAGAAGTGCCTCAATGGAATTGGAAGCACATCGCCATGGATTTTGTGACTCATTTCCTCGATCGAGTAGGGGATGCGATGCGATTTGGGTTGTGATTGATAGACTCTCGAAGTCAGCCCATTTCATTCCCTATGATGTGAGGTGCTCGATGAAGAAAATGGCGAAGTTGTATGTCGACCATGTGGTTAGATTGCATGGAGTGCCTGTTTCGATAGTTTCAGATAGAGATCCGAGATTCACCTCTAGATTTTGGAAGAGTTTGCAAGCATCTATGGGTTCAAGATTGTCTATGAGTACAGCTTATCACCCCCAGACAGATGGCCAATCTGAGAGGACCATTCAGACTTTAGAAGATATGCTGCGTGCAGTTGTCATGGATTTCAGTGGTGGCTGGTAGGATGATTTGTCTTTAGTTGAGTTTTCTTACAACAACAGCTACCAAGTGACCATTGGAATGGCTCCGTTTGAAGCTATATATGGTCGCAAGTGTAGATCACCGATCTGTTGGGAAGAAGTTGGTGAAAAACAGCTTTCTACTCCTGAGTTTGTGCAGCATATGAAAGATCCGGTTGAATTGATTCGGAGTAGAATGAAAGCTGCACAAGATAGATATGCTAGCTATGCTAATAAGCGACGCAGACCGTTAGAATTTGAGGTTGGCGATCGTGTATTTCTCAAGATTTCTCCTTTCAAGAGTGTTATGAGATTTAGATTTAAGGGTAAGTTAGCTCCTCGATTCGTTGGTCCCTTCGAGATTGTTGAGCGGATTGGACAGTTGGCTGATTGATTGAAGCTGCCTGAGAAGTTAGCAGCGATGCATGATGTTTTTCATGTATCAATGTTGAGAAAATATGAGCCAGATCCATCCCATGTGCTGAGGACTGATGAAGTAGATCTAGACCAGACCCTGAGCTATGTTGAATATCCAGTGCAGATTCTGGACAGGAAGGAGAAGCAACTGAGGAATAAGGTTATACCGTTGGTGATGGTCGAATGGAGCAAGCATGGGCGTGAAGAAGCTACCTGGGAAGTTGAGAAAAAGATGAGACAAGAATTGTGACGCCCGAACCCACGGGAATCACGAATTGGGGTAAATAAAAATTTTCGAAATAAAAGAAGGGCTAAAGGATAATTTGTTATAAGCTGTATTTCTTATAACTTAAAACAAATCGAAACACAAGACAACTCAAAGACTAGCAGATACTTATTTTCACGCCAACTACTGAAGACATTTGCGGAAAACAGTTTTCATTGATAATTGCAATTGCGATTTACAACAGCTGCTATTCTATATTCTATACAACCGTTGCCACTGATCTAATACAGTACATTCTATACAAAATAATCATCAACTATGACACGGAAAACGCTGGCCTTTGACAAACACACACCACCCAGCAGCTGATTTCAAGTTTCACCTTCTGTTCGTTCTCCAGCTGTCGCACCTGCACCATTTTAAAAGCTAATGAGCCTAAAGGCTCAGCAAGTAAAACCTGAATAATAACAAGTTTAAATACGCAGGTAGACATTTGACCAATACATACACGTTTCATAAACATTTCTTTCTTTAAACGTGAAGACAGGGGATAATAGCCCAGATCTAATTATCAATATCTTTTCTTTAGATTTATGGCGTATAAGCTCCTCATGGTCCGTGTTGCACTTTGATCAAAATTACTTCCGATATCAGTTTTAGCATATAGATCATATGAAAGGGCAGTCGACATCTAGACAACTGCTCACCCTTCTCCTTGGTGACCGTCAACTATCTATGCCATAATCTTAAAATAAACTTTGGTTCCATTAACATCCTTTCTTTCTTTGAAATTTCTTAAACATCATCGGGTTCCATCATTTAAAACTCTCGCTTCCCATTTTTAAAATTTACTGAGTATCGAATTCGACTTTAGGAAACAACATTGAAATGAAACCAGTCGCAATGAATAGGAACCAGCTGCAAGATAGGAACCCGATGCAAGATCTTTTACTAGGAACAATTGTATTTATTGAAACGATGTCGTTGAAGTAAGTAACAGATATGATGACGTAAGACTATCTGCTGACATTTTGTAACTTAAGGGAACGACGTCGTTAGCGCATCAACCAGCCGTAATAAAGAGCGCTAACATACATGAGACCAGTCGCAAGGAATAGGTATAAAACGATGTCGTTGGCACAATAAACAGCCGCAAGGAATAGAAATCCAGACGCGGTGAACAGTACCAATCGCAAGACTAATACCAGCTGCAATGAACAGTACATCTGCTGGTTTTACGAAAACAACGCAACTGCTGAATTTAATCAATGAAAATGCATCTGCTGGTGAACAGTGCATCTACTGGAATTTATGAAAACAACACAGCTGCTGAAATTTGGCTTTATATTATAACATCAAAACAACAACTATGCTATCAGCCGTTGCCTATCAAACCATACTTTATAATGATTCAGCTAGCAACTACTGATTACATCGTTATCAAATTCTGATATTATAATTACTGTAAGAAAGAACATTCATAAACATTCTGGGAATAAACTCGAATCCTCAGTACTTTTAAAACATCATAATCTTTCTGGAAAACATTTGGAAGCATAAAAACATCATTTTGAACCCCATCTTTCTTTCCTTAATCATGTGTAAATTATTTTAAACATGAATTCAACATATCTTAAATATACAGGCAAGAAGATCCATAAAAATATCAATCTATGCTTCAAATGGTGTAGCAAAGGATCAGCTTTTACTTGCCTTAAACAAAGCTTTGCAACAGCAACCACTTCCTGTAGACATCTTCTCTTTAAGCAACGCACGAACTCTTCTGGAAATATTTTGAAGAACACCTCAAGATTTTTCTTTGCAAACAATAAAGATCTTACTTTGAAAACAGGTTTTTATATGAAAGGTATTAGTTACATGCTACTTGTGAAATCAAGCATGACACACTTATAAATTTTAGTAAAATTCCCTTCCTCTCATTTTAATTTTTAAAACACCAAACCTTTTCCAAAAGAAATAATTTGTCCTCCTTAAAATATTTTTCAATCGATTCAAAATCAGCTCGTGAATCACTCTTTGGAGTCATCTGCTGGAACCAGCCTCAACGCATCTTATGTTCTGAAATCAATAAATCAGCAAATACATAACATTTAAAATTACCATTTTGGCCCATGAGATTAATAAAAATGCATAAGTGTGGTCCTATGGATTTTGGGGCGTTACAACTCTACCCTCCTTATTGAAATTTCGTCCTCGAAATTTACGTACCAAATAAATATGGGTAAAGACTTAGCATTTCAGCTTCTGTTTCCCACGTTGCTTCTCACTTCGACTGGTTGGACCATTGTATCTTAACCATAGGAATACTACGGTTTCTTAGTCTTCTAACTTCTCGGAGGAGAATTCTTTCTGGTCGCTCTTCATAACTTAAATCCGGTGTTAACTGGATTGGTTCATGACTTAATACATGCGAAGGATTGGGAACATATTTCCTCAAAGCTGATACATGAAAAACATTGTGTACTGCTGCCAGCTGCGGTGGCAGTGCTAAACGATAGGCTAACGTTTCTATCTTCTCCAAAATGGCATATGGTCCAATATATCTTGGACTCAACTTTCCTTTCTTTCCAAAACGCATAACTCCTTTCACTGGAGCTATTCTGAAAAATACGTGATCACCTATCTCAAAATTTAGTTTCCTTCTTCGATTATCTGCATAACTTTTCTGCCGACTTTGAGAAGCTTTCATTCTTTCTCTTATTTTTCTAACATATGCTGCTGTTTGTTCCACAATACCTGGTCCCAAACCAGCTCTTTCACCAACTTCATTCCAATGAAGTGGTGTTCTACACTTTCTGCCATAGAGATCTTCATATGGAGCCATTTGAATCGAAGCTTGGAAACTGTTATTGTAGGAAAACTCTACCAGTGGCAATTTCGAATCCCAACCTTCTGAAAAATCCACAATACAAGCTCTGAGCAAGTCTTCTAGAAGACTTGCTCAGAGCTTGTATTGTGGATTTTTCAGAAAGTTGGGATTCGAAATTGCCACTGGTAGAGTTTGCCTACAATAACAGTTTCCAAGCTTCGATTCTCGCTATACATTCCCACTTCCATTCTGGAATAGGCAGTGGTTTCAATAATCCAGCTGGTCGCTGATGTTCAGCCTTCACCAGCTGACACGTCAAACATTCAGCTACAAATCTAGCAACATCCCTTTTCATTCCTGGCCACCATACAACTGCTGGAGTTCCTTGTACATTTTCGTACTTCCTGGATGTACTGAATATGGAGCTGTATGAGGTTCTTTCAAAAGATCAGCTCTTAAATCATCTACTTGAGGTACCCAGATTCTGCCCAAATACCTAACAATTCCATCTTCTGAAAAATAGAGACTACTGCATCTTTCTTTATCTTGTTTAACCCATTTCTTCAATTGTTCATCTTGCAGCTGACCTTCTCGAATTTGGTCTAAAAAATTTGATCTTACTGAGAGGTCTGCTAAAATCAAATTACTACTGCTGCTGGACACTATCTCGAGTCCAAATCTTTCAATATCAGCTGCCAACGGCTTCTGGACAATTAGCTGCGCAAGTCCTACTGATTTCCTGCTTAGAGCATCAGCTACCACGTTTGCTTTTCCTGGATGATAACTGATAGTACAATCGTAATCTTTAACCAGCTCCAACCATCGCCTCTGCCTCATATTCAATTATTTCTAGGTAAAGAAGTATTTCAAACTTTTGTGATCTGTGAATATCTCACACTTCTCCCCATATAAGTAATGCCTCCATATCTTAAGGGCAAAGACAACAGCTGCCAGTTCTAAGTCATGAGTTGGGTAATTCTTCTCATGATCCTTCAGCTTTCTAGGTGCGTATGATATGACTTTACGATCCTTCATCAACACAGCTCCTAGTCCTAACTTTGATGCATCGGTATAAATTACAAATTTTCCTTCATCAGTCGGCATTGTTAACACAGGTGCTTCGATCAATGCTTGCTTCAATTTGTCAAAATTATTTTGACATTCAACTGTCCAGTTGCACTTCACCTGTTTTCTTGTTAACGTAGTCAATGAAACAGCTATCTTAGAGAATCCTTGGATAAATCTCCTATAGTATCCAGCTAAACCCAAGAAACTCCTTACTTCTGCAACATTACTTTGGTGCTGGCCAGTCGCGAACAGCTTCTACCTTGGCTGAGTCAACTTTTATTCCATCCTTAGAAACTTATATGGCCTAAGAATGATACTTTCTCCATCCAAAAGTCACATTTGCTAAATTTAGCAAACAACTGCTTATCTTTCAAAATCTGGAGAACGATTCTTAAATGTTGGACATGCTCACGTCTGGTCTTGGAATACACTAAGATATCATCAATGAATACAACTATAAACTGGTCCAAAAATGGTTGAAAGACCCTATTCATTAAATCCATAAAAGCTGATGGAGCATTCGTAAGTCCAAAGGGCATAACTAGAAATTCGTAATGGCCATACCTAGTTCTAAAGGCTTTTTATACACATCAGATGCCTTAATTTTCAGTTGGTGATATCCAGACCTCAAGTCGATCTTAGAAAACACTACTGATCCTCTCAACTGGTCAAACAGATCTTCTATCCTAGGTAATGGATACTTATTCTTAATTGTCAATTTATTCAACTCCCGGTAATCTATACATAACCTCATACTCCCATCCTTTTTCTTAACAAATAAAACAGGGGCTCCCCAAGGGAAAGTAATTGGTCTAATAAACCCCTTTTCGAACAGATCTTGTATTTGTTCTTTCAGTTCTTTCATTTTTGATGGACTCTAATCGATATGGTGGTCTAGATACTGGAGCAGATCCTGGAATTAGATCAATTGAAAACTCTAACTCCCTGTCCGATGGTAATCCCTGGATATCTTCTGGAAAAATCTCAGGAAACTCATTTACTGTTTCTACGTCTGGCAGCTGGGGTCTATCAGCCGCTACTAAAGATGATAAAATTGAAGGGAATTTATTAACATGTTTGGCTAAAAACTGGAATGACTCTTTTCCTGGTGGGTTAACAACTACTGTTCGTAGCTTAAAGTCAATTACTACCCCATATTTGGTTAACCAATCCATTCCCAAAATCATATCAAATTCTGGCATCAGCAACACAATCAAATCAGCAGTAATCTTATGCCCTTGAAGTTTAAGTTCTAAACTCCTAAACAATTCGTGCGATACCAGCTTCTCCCCTGATGGTACCGACACACAATAACCTATCATTACTTGCTCCAGCTGGATGGGAAATTTCTTAACAAACTCAGCAGACATGAATGAATGTGTTGCTCCTGAATCTATTAAAGCCAGAGAAGGAAATCCAACTATCGAAATTTCACCTGTGACTACTGTCGAGTCTGGATGAGCTTGTTCAGCTGTCATAACAAAGGCTCTGCTGGTCACCAGTTGCTTGAGCTTTGGACAATTTTTCAAAATATGTCCGGGCATTCCACATTTATAGCAGACGTTTTGTCCAAGTCTGCATTGCCCTAGATGATTCTTGTGACACTTAGGACATTCTGTTCTAATATTACCAGCAGGAACAGAGCTAATAGGTTGAATCAGTAGAGGCTTTTGCTCCTGAGGCCTCTGCCGGTTCTTATTTTGCTTCTTGAACGGCCTCTGGTCCTTCTGCTGAAAGGCTTGTCGCTTCTGCTGCCTTTCTTCATCAACATATTTCCAATCTCTTTCAATTTGCAGGGCTCTATCCACTGCTTCTCTATAGGTTCTTGGCACAGATAGCCTAACATTCATTTTAAACATCGGCTTCAATCCTTCCACGAAGTGACTCAGTTTCTCTTCTGGGTCACCTCCTATCAATGGCACAAAATAGCACCCTCTTTCGAACTTCCGCACATACTCCTGTACGGTTAAACTCCCTTGTTTGAGGGTCAAAAATTCCCTCTTCAATTCAGACCTCTTTCCAGCCGTGAAGTATTGTTCATAGAATATTTTGTTTGAAATCTGCCCATGTGAGATTCAGCAGATCCACAGAAAACTTGGCTCCTTCCCACCAAATCATCGCATCTTCCCTCAACATGTAGATAGCGCACCTTGGCCTATCTAAATCAGACATTTGGAGATATTCGAAGATAACCTCCATGGATTTAATCCAGCTCTCTGCCACTAGTGGATCAGTAGTACCACTAAATTCCTTGGGTTTCTGTCGTCTGAACTTCTCTTGGGGATCGTCATTACTTCTCTTGGGGATCGTCATTACTAGGTCCCCTGCTGCTGGAAGATTGGCCATTGCCTCTGTTATTTTGTTCTACCAGCAGTCTTAACAATTGTGTGATATTAGCATTATTATCACTATCAGTTTCTTCTAAAGGAATACTTCGTCTAGTTCTTCCTCTTCCTGCCATTCTATATTCTCTAGCCCGTAATCCACCACATACATATATCAGAACATGCTAAATAATTTAAAGACAGTGCTCTGAAAATAAACTCACAACTTAGAAGAACAGACGATGAACTTTGATCCAGCTGATAGTGCGTGTGTTTATCTCAGGAACGTTGCTCTGATACCATGTTGTGACGCCCGAACCCACGGGAATCACGAATTGGGGTAAATAAAAATTTTCGAAATAAAAGAAGGGCTAAAGGATAATTTTTTATAAGCTGTATTTCTTATAACTTAAAAGAAATCGAAACACAAGACAACTAAAAGACTAGCAGATACTTATTTGCGCGCCAACTACTGAATACATTTGCGGAAAACAGTTTTCATTGATAATTGCAATTGCGATTTACAACAGCTGCTATTCTATATTCTATACAACCGTTGCCACTGATCTAATACAGTACATTCTAAACAAAATAATCATCAACTATGACACGGAAGACGTTGGCCTTTGACAAACACACACCACCCAGCAGCTGATTTCAAGTTTCACCTTCTGTTCGTTCTCCAACTGTCGCACCTGCACCATTTTAAAAGCTAATGAGCCTAAAGGCTCAGCAAGTAAAACCTGAATAATAACAAGTTTAAATACGCAGGTAGACATCTGACCAATACATACACGTTTCATAAACATCTCTTTCTTTAAACATGGAGACAGGGGATAATAGCCCAGATCTCATTATTAATATCTTTTCTTTAGATTTATGGCATATAAGCTCCTCATGGTCCGTGTTGCACTTTGATCAAAATGACTTTTTTTAAAACTTTACTGAGTATCGAATTCGACTTTAGGAAACATAACATTGAAATGAGACCAGTCGCAGAGAAACCAGTCGCAATGAATAGGAACCAGCTGCAAGATCTTTTACTAGGAACAATTGTATTTATTGAAACGATGTCGTTGAAGTAAGTAACAGATATGATGACGTAAGACTATCTGCTGACATTTTGTAACTTAAGGGAACGATGTCGTTAGCGCATCAACCAGCCGTAAGAAAGAGCGCTAACATACATGAGACCAGTCGCAAGGAATAGGTATAAAACGATGTCGTTGGCACAATAAACAGCCGCAAGGAATAGAAATCCAGACGCGGTGAACAGTACCAGTCGCAAGTCTAATACCAGCTGCAATGAACAGTACCAGTCGCAAGACTAATACCAGCTGAAATGAACAGTACCAGTCGCAAGACTAATACCAGCTGCAATGAACAGTACCTGTCGCAAGACTAATACCAGCTGCAATGAACAGTACCTCTGCTGTTTTTACAAAAACAACGCAACTTCTGAATTTAATCAATGAAAATGCATCTGCTGGGGTACAGTGCATCTACTGGAATTTATGAAAACAACACAGCTGCTGAAATTTGGCTTTATATTATAATATCAAAACAACAACTATGCTATCAGCCGTTGCCTATCAAACCATACTTTATAATGATTCAACTAGCAACTACTGATTATATCGTTATCAAATTCAGATATTATAATTACTGTAAGGAAGAACTTCATAAACATTCTGGGAATAAACTCGAATCCTCAGTACTTTTTAAACATCATAATCTTTCTGAAAAACATTTGGAAGCATAAAAACATCATTTTGAACCCCATATTTCTTTCCTTAATCATGCGTAAATTATTTTAAACATGAACTTCAACATATCTTAAACATACAGGCAAGCAGATCCATAAAAACATCAATATATGCTTCAAATGGTGTAGCAAAGGATCAGCTTTTACTTGCCTTAAACAAAGCTTTGCAACAGCAACCGATTCATGCAGAAATCTTCTCTTTAAGCAACGCATAAACTCTTCTGGAAATATTTTGAAGAACACCTCAAGATTTTTCTTTGCAAATGATAAAGATCTTACTTTGAAAATAGGTTTTTAAATGAAAGGGATTAGTGGCATGCTACTTGTGAAATCAAGCATGACACACTTATAAATTTTAGTAAAATTCCCTTCCTCTCATTTTAATTTGTAAAACACCAAACCTTTTCCAAAAGAAATCATTTGTCCTCCTTAAAATATTTTTCAATCGATTCAAAACCAGCTCGTGCATCACTCTTTGGAGTCATCTGATGGAACCAGCCGCAACGCATCTTATGTTCTGAAATCAATAAATCAGCAAATACATAACATTTAAAATTGCCATTTTGGACCATGAGATTAATAAAAATGCATAAATGTGGTTCTATGAATTTTGGGGCGTTACAGGAGTGGCCTCATCTGTTTGAGCTATAGCAGCAGCGTTTCAGGTAACTTCTAGTTTGATTGATTTTGTGATTTGAATGATTTTGCTGCTGAATTGATATTCTGTTTAGTATTGAGATTTACTAGGCAGTATGGCATGAGTATATTAGGAATGGTGTCTAGTATAGCGTGTCATGAATAAGCTATCTTGCTGTTGTGATTTTTATTTGATGACTTAACTGATTTCGAGGAGAAATCGATTTCTAGTGGGGGAGAGTGTGAGAACTAGAAATCTTTTAAGTAAGATTTAATGGTTAATAAGCTTTTGGATTAAGATTTGTCACAAAAATTGTGATTTCTGGGTGCTCAGATTTAGACGTAGAGTGATCAGCAGTGATGACTTTCCTTTCTTTCCAAAACGCATAACTCCTTTCATTGGAGCTATTCTCAAAAATACGTGATCACCTATCTCAAAATTTAGTTCCCTTCTTCGATTATCTGCATAAATTTTCTGTCGACTTTGAGCAGCTTTCATTCTTTCTCTTATTTTTCTAACAGTTGCTGCTGTTTGTTCCACAATATCTGGTCCCAAACCAGCTCTTTCACCAACTTCATCCCAATGAAGTGGTGTTCTACACTTTCTACCATAGAGAGCTTCATATGGAGCCATTTGAATCGAAGCTTGGAAACTGTTATTGTAGGCAAACTCTACCAGTGGCAATTTCGAATCCCAACCTTCTGAAAAATCCACAATACAAGCTCTGAGCAAGTCTTCTAAAACCTGGATCACCCTTTCTGATTGTCCATCAGACTGGGTATGAAACGCAGTACTGAATGTCATTTTTGTACCCATAGCTTTATGCAAAATTTTCCAAAAAGCTGATGTAAATTTAGGATCTCTGTTTGATACAATAGAAACTGTAACTCCATGTAGCCTCACTATTTCCTTAACATATAATTCTGCGTATCTTCTCACCTCATATGTTGTTTTAACTGGTAAGAAATGAGCAGACTTAGTGAGTCTATCAATTATAACCCAAATGGAGTTATATCCTTGAGCAGTCCTTGGTAATCCAGTCACAAAATCCATCGCTATACATTCCCACTTCCATTCTGGAATAGGCAGTGGTTTCAATAATCCAGCTGGTCGCTGATGTTCTGCCTTCACCAGCTGACACGTCAAACATTCAGCTACAAATCTAGCAACATCCATTTTCATTCCTGGCCACCAATACAACTGCTGAAGGTCCTTGTACATTTTCGTACTTCCTGGATGTACTGAATATGGAGCTGTATGAGCTTCTTTCAAAAGATCAGCTCTTAAATCATCTACTTGAGGTACCCAGATTCTTCCCAAATACCTAACAATTCCATCTTTTGAAAAATAGAGACTACTGCCTCTTTATCTTTTCTTCAATGGCGCTCTGCTCAAATAAATAATCCTCTGTTCAAATTACAGCCGTTAGATAAATTCCAAATCTTTTCTGCGCTTGTCAAGGCCAAATTCGTCGTCTTTCCAAATGCGTGCAGTGCTCCTCTGTAAATTGTACTATTTCCCAGAATAGTACAAATCTTGTCCTCTTGATTTAAGGCAATTTCACGATTTAATTTCAGCCACAGATTCCTTCCCTTTTAAATGGTGATTGCGTCCAACAGCTTCTGTAATAGTATCTGCCAACAGCTTCTGTAATATTGATCAACTCATCGCTGTTGACAGCTCCTATTCTTATTCTTCAACTACTGAAATCATCTTTCCTTGTTCGTGTCTGTCATCAGCAACCTCACTATCCATCAGCAACCTTAACAGTAGGTTTCTACTTGTTCGATCTTTTGTTTTGTTTTAGCAACCTACTGTTTCAATTGCTCACAGTTGCGGTTTCTGCTATCAGCTTCAGTTTCTTCATCAGCTTCTATAATAGATACGATTACGTCACAGTTGCTGCCACAAGCTTCTTCAACATATATGATGACGTCATGGTTGCTGCCACAAGCTTCTTCAACAGATATGATGATGTCATGGTTGCTGAATCTCGATTTCTTTCAATCAGCAAAGCTGACGTCATCGTTGCTGCTCGTAGCTTCTTCCAATAGATAGGCTGACGTCATCAAAGCCGTTTCTCTATTTCTTTCAATCAGCAATGCTGACGTCATCGTTGCTGCTCGTAGCTTTCTCCAGTAGATATGCTGACATCATCATTGCTGATACCAGCTCTTGCGCTACTGATTCCAGACTTCTACTGTTCATCTTCTTCTTCGACATTTCTTCCAGCAGAATTCATAGATTCTGTTCCAGATCACATTTTCGCATGAGGCCTGTGCTATTCCCTCCGAAACGGTCCAACGAGAAAGACTCACTCCTATGCAGTGAGCTCCTCCGTTTTTGGCCAAATTCCTTTGTTTAGGCCTCCGAAAATACGATTTAATCTTTAGCAAATATCACAACTGCTGGTCTAAATTGGCCTCCACCTGATTACGAACAACCGACTCAACTTTGGACGTCTCCATTGTTAATCCAGCTGCCGTTTACATTGATAAACCAAACCAACTGCTGAAATTAACATTCAAACCACGACTGGACAGATTCTGCTACTGCTGATCTTCTTCTTTGATCCTAAAATCTGTACACTCAAGTAGAATTGTTAGAAACACAATAACAGGTTTTGTGTAATTCAAAACTTAATCAGGATCTGTCAAAACAGATCCATCAATCTCTCCCTTTTTGATTTAAACAAAACCTTAAATAATCAATGTATGTTCTAACAATTCTCTCCCTTTTTGTGGGAATCAAAAAGAGATCGAACTGCTGGTCTTCCCAATATTTAAAACAAAAACTCTCCCTACACTGTTACAACAAAAACAACGTAACAGCAGGAGTTTTAAATTTGAAAATCAAAACCAACTTTTGGGAAGCACCGTATGCAAGACCTATATGATTTTGAAACTGAAACTGATGCATAGCTCAAATTAACAAAGACAGCGACGCCACTCTCCCTGTCCTTTATAACATGAGCTCAAATCATTTTTAAAAACAAAATTTTAAGAATCAGCTGGAATCCGCAAAAACAGAACATTTTAAAACTCATCAGAGCATACAAATATTTCAAATGAACAAGTGCTACTGAGTTACTTAAATATGCAGAACCAGTAATCAGAGAACA
>KQ999861.1:121647-136339 GCA_001598015.1 Dorcoceras hygrometricum | reverse complement strand
AATGCTTCAAACGGAGCCATTTCAATGCTGGTTTGATAGTTGTTGTTGTATGAAAATTCCACCAGTGGTAATGAATCTTGCCATGACATACCAAAATCCAATACTACCGCTCTAAGCATATCTTCAAGTGTCTGTATTGTTCTTTCAGATTGCCCATCAGTTTGAGGATGATAAGCAGTGCTTAGATGTAGTTTTGTACCCAGTGCTTGCTGTAAACTACTCCAAAAATGAGAAGTAAATCTGGGATCTCTATCAGACACAATTGATTTTGGTACTCCATGCAGTCTTACTACTTCTCTGACATACAAATCTGCCATTTGATCATGTCGATAGGTCATTCGATAAGGAATAAAACACGCAGATTTTGTCAACCTATCGATAATCACCCAAATTGCATCACAACCTCTGGATGATTTTGGCAATTTCGTTACAAAGTCCATGGAAATATGATCCCATTTCCATTCAGGAACTGATAGACTCTGCAATAAACCAGCAGGTTTCTTTCTTTCCGCTTTTACCTGCTGACACTTCAAAAACTTTGAAACAAATTCAGCCACATCAGTCTTCATGTGTTTCCACCAGTATTGTTTCTTCAAATCATTGTACATCTTTCTGCCACCAGGGTGAATGCTGAATTTACTTCGATGTGCTTCATTCAAAATCTGATCTTTCAACTCCTGAAGATCTGGAATAACAAGTCTGCTATTCACATACAACACATCTTCATTGTTGATACGGTACTCAGATTAGTGTCCTGACTTCACCAGCTCAATCGATTTCTGGATATCCAAATCTTTCTTTTGTGCTTCTTTAATTCGACTCAACAGCTCAGGTTCAGCACTGATAGCACAAACTCTCATTGGTTTACTTCCGGCTGTTTCAAATGCATATCCCGAAATGCAGCAAGTTTCTATCAAATTCGACACTCTAATCGTTGTCAAAGATAAAGCACAAATATTTCTACTTAAAGCATCCGCTGCTGCATTCGACTTTCCTGGGTAATACTTGATTTCACAATCAAAATCTTTCAATAAATCCAGCCATCTGCGTTGTCTCATATTTAATTCTGATTGAGAAAATAGATATTTCAGACTCTTATGATCAGAGAAGATCTCAAATTTCTCACCATACAAGTAATGTCGCCATATCTTCAGTGCAAACACGATTGCTGCCAATTCAAGATCATGAATTGGATAGCGAATTTCATGAAGTTTGAGCTGTCTTGAGGCGTATGCAATCACATGACCTCGCTGCATTTGAACACACCCTAATCCATGGTGAGATGCATCGCAATACACCACAAATCCACCAGTACCTACAGGAATTGATAGAACTGGTGCAGTATTTAGTCTCTTCTTCAACTCAAGAAAACTGTTCTCGCATGCTTCTGACCAAACAAAGGGCGCATTTTTCTGTGTCAGCTGAGTTATAGGATTTGCAATACTTGAGAAATCCTGAATAAATCTTCGGTAATATCCTGAAAGACCCATAAAACTTTGAATTTCAGGCACAGATTTTGGTCTAGGCCAATCAATTACTGCCTCTATCTTACTAGGATCAACTGAAATTCCAGCTCCAGAGATAATATGGCCAAGAAATACAACGCTTTGTAACCAAAACTCACATTTTGACAATTTTGCATACAGCTTCTCATTTCTCAAAGTCTGCAACACTGTTCGAAGATGACTCGCATGATCATTCAGATTCTTCGAATAGATTAGAATATCATCAATAAATACAATCACAAAATCATCAAGATATCGTTGGAAGACTCGGTTCATTAAACTCATGAACACTGCTGGTGCATTAGTCAATCCAAATGGCATGACTACAAACTCATAGTGACCATATCTAGTTCGAAAGGCAGTATTTGATATGTCTTCATCTCTTACTCGCAATTGATGATATCCCGATCTCAAATCAATCTTTGAATATACTGTCGAACCTTGCAACTGATCAAATAAATCATCTATTCGTGGCAAAGGATACTTATTCTTTACAGTTGCTTTGTTCAATTGCCGGTAATCGATACACAGCCTCATTGATCCATCTTTCTTTCGCACAAATAGTACTGGAGCACCCCAAGGAGAAACACTTGGTCGAATGTATCCTTTGGTAAGAAGGTCCTCCAGCTGATCTTTCAATTCTTTCAATTCAATTGGTGCCATTCTATATGGTGCTTTCGATATTGGTTGTGTACCTGGCATCAATTCAATGCTGAAATCTACCTCTCGATATGGAGGTAATCCTGGGATCTCATCAGGAAAAACATCAGCAAACTCGCACACTACTGGTTTATCCACCAGATTCGGGCTACTTTTCTTCGTATCTATGGCATAAATAAAAAATTTCTCCGCTCCTTTCTGCAATAGATTATTCATTGTAATAGCAGAGATCAAAGGAATTCTGGCTCGTGATCCCTTACCATAAAACTTCCACTCCTCGATTTTCTCTGGTTTGAATCGAACCACTTTCTGAAAACAATCCACTGTTGCTCTATACTTGGTTAGCATATCAATGCCCACGATACAATCAAAATCAGATAATCCAAGCACAACACAATCAATTTCAATTGCGTGACCCTCAAACTGTAATACACAATTTCTAACCGCTGTGATCGATGCCATTCCCTTCCCCAGAGGTGAAGAAACCGATACTATTTCAGTTAAAGGTTCAGCAGATAACTTATGTGATATTACAAAATGCTCGGAAATGAAGGTATGTGAGGCACCAGTATCAATTAAGACATACGTTGGAAAGTTGCACAAGTAGCAGTTACCTGAAATAACATCATCTGGGGCTGCCTGTGCTTGCTCTTCAGTCAATGCAAACACTTTTGCTTGTTTCTTTGGAGGTTGGCTCACTGTCTGGCTTCCTCCTTGTCTGTTTTGTTGCGGGTTTTGAGGTTGGTAAGATTGTACAGAAGACCTGTTGGGTGCTGGCATTGTTCTTGTTGCTGCTGAATTCTGGAAATTCCCAGAATTACGTTGAGGACATATTCTTGCAAAATGTCCCGGCTGATTACAAATACGGCAGAGGCCAGATACTCCTCTGCATTCTTCTGTGGCATGTCTCCCTCCACATTTGTTACAATACTCGCCAGCTTGTGATCCTGCTTGCATTTGTTTAAATTCGTTCGAGCTGGAAGAACTACTGGTTCCAGATCGTTTGAATTGTTTCCCTTTTCCCTTAAAGAAATTTTTCTTTTTCCCGCTGCTGCTGTTTCCAGCATCAAAGCGTGGAGGTGGTGGAATCTGTGGATTCTCTGTTGCTTTGGCTGCTGCTGGCACAAATTGTGCTCTTTTGCTGCCTTAGCAATCCAGCTTCAGCTCCTTTTGCTCGATTCAACGCATCAGCAAAAGTATTGGGTCTTCCAGTATTTACCAAAGTAAATACATCTGGATTCAATCCATTAATGAATTGATCCGCTTGTGCTTCATCATTCATAGCAACGTGTGGCGCAAATTTCAGCAAACTCGTGAACTTGGCAACATAATCCTCTATATTCAACTGGCCTTGTCACAAGTTCGCAAATTCCGCTCCTTTATCTTTCCTATAAGAGACTGGGAAGAACCTTTGATAGAAAGCTTTTCGGAATACTGCCCATGTAATCACAGTACCCTGATTTTCAAGCGCTTTCTTTGTTGCTACCCACCAGCTTTTCCCAACACCATGTAGCTGGTGTATAATCAATTTCACCTGTGAGGATTGAGAATTTGGTTTAAGTGATTAATTGTGTTGATTTGGGATTAATCACGTGAAGTTGAGGTTTCTGCTGAGGGAATATGATTTTTGCTGAAATTTCAGTCGCAGCACTAGTTAAGAAATGAGAATTTTCGATTTTTGGTGAAGTCAACGCTGGTCAAAGTTACTGTAGGTCCTGCTGGTGGATTTTGAATCAGCAGAGGTGACGTCAGCGTGACGCAATGAGAGCTGCTGGTTTTAGTTTTGAAGTTTGAAGTTGCTGCTGGCAGATATTGCGTTTAGCGTGAGATTGAGCGAGGAAGTGACGCGTGTTAGTCAACATTTTGGAGCGTTGACTATTAGTTTCAGCAGATGGTTTGAGAAATTGTCGCGAGAGCTATCGATAGATATGATGACGTAGGCGTGACGTATCCATTGCTGCTGGTAGCGATTGCGTTATTTTGGTTGCTGCTGATCAGCAGGCACGCTTATGTGAGAGCGTTAAGAAGCGGCGTCGTTTGATTAAGTGAAAACGCTGCGTTTTGGAGCTTTGTATTTAGAGATCAGCAGTTGGCAGCTTTGCTTACGAATATGAAATGACGTCGTTTGGATTAGTAGATGCGTCGTACATCTGGGTTCAATCCATTAATGAATTGATCCGCTTGAGCTTCATCATTCGTAGCAACGTGTGGTGCAAATTTCAGCAAACTCGTGAACTTGGCAACGTAATCCTCTATATTCAACTGCCCTTGTCGCAAGTTCGCAAATTCCGCTCCTTTATCCTTCCTATAAGATACTGGGAAAAATCGTTGATAAAACGCCGTTCGGAATACTGCCCACGTAATTACAGTACCCTGATTTTCAAGCGCTTTCTTTGTTGCTACCCACCAGCTTTTCCCAACACCATGCAGCTGGTGTATAATCAACATCACCCGACGTTCATCAGTGTACTCTAGTGCTTCGAACAACTGCTCTATATCTTCTAACCAGTTTTCACATTCAATAGCACTTTCGGTTCCTGTCAAAGTCGGTGGTTTAAACGACTGAAATCTTTTCAATAAAGTTTCCATTGGAGTAGCAGCTGCATTCAAAACCTCAGTAGATGTACTGCCCTGTTCTGTCTGCCTATTCGTGATTCTTTGAGGAGGCATATCTAAGAATCAAACAGACATGTTTATCATTTCTCATCAAACAAGAACAAATCAATTTCAGTCCCTCCTCTGATTAGCATACATCAATGTACTGCTGCTCAAGAGATCGAGTGTTGATTCATACTTCACTCAATACATGTTGTTAATTACTTCCAACGCATGTACTTCTCATAGTTCGGCGGTATATTCTTACCATTTATTCACAAGAATCATGTGATATAACTTCAAAAGCAGTAAGACATATACCACACAAGCATGCAATTCATCATATGAAGAACTCGATCTACCCCACTCATCTAGTTCAATGATCTCACTAATGTAGTCACAACGCTCTGATACCACCTGTTGTGAGGCTCTCTGCTCACAATTAATCTTCTAATCTTAATCAGTGGGTTATTAATGTAAACTAAACAAGTTTAACAATCTAATCTGGTTTATCCATAACGTACTAAAAAAAATTTTCGACCAGCAGAAGCGGAAGTCAGCAGAAGCATAATCAACTCAGCTGGTAGCGTAAACATGATTCCTTTATACAAAAACTTCAAATTTTACAACGGTTACAAGCTAAGTGAACTAGTACACGTTTAATCTTATTACAAAACCAGACGTAAGCAACTTAAGACCAGTCGTCCAAACATCTAGACTATCAGCTAGTGTTTCATCTTCTTGCTGCTGATCTAGCGTCTAGGTAGTATCTCCCGCTACCCGTAGTTGCTCCCCCACTAGTTCTTTCTTCCTGTTGTCATGCACACATACAAAACAAAACAACAGCCGGATAAACTCCGGTGAGATTCATCTCAATATAATCAGCAGGTACAATAAAATGCATAACAGTGTATCAACTGTAAATAAATGCAATGAAATGAAATGATTCTAGTTCTCCTCTTCGATCTCAGAATTGATTCCATATCAGTTCGACGCCATCAAGATTCGTATCCGATCTTGACATGAATATTCATCTATCGAAACCATCTCCGGCTTCAAAAATCAGGCCAACTCAGTCCTGGGCATTAGAATCAATTCAATTCTATTCAATATGCAAACTCATGCAAAGATAAAAGATCCACTACCTGTGATGGATCGACACACACATAATTCAAGTTCTAAATCAAGAACAGTAATCAACTATGTATGTGATTTCAGCGGAATACTCAAGAACTATCATTCTCGAGTAATCTATTTCCTGACTCTTCTGTCAGATTATACCTTTGTTTCTCTGTTCTCAAATACTTCAATCAGTGTTCTTACACTCTGTTCTTCACTTCCGAAGATTCTTGCAAGATCAAAGGTCGATAGCTGAAATCAAGATGTTCTCAGTATTTCAAATTCACTCTTATTTATAGACAACGCTCTCTGTATTTCTTGCAGCATTTCCAACGTATTCAATTCAAGTTCCACGTGTCATGCTGAGTAGTCAAACAAGATATACTCCCACCGCTTCGAAGGTGGATAACGATAAACAGATTCCTCAACTGCTTTTCATCGTCCTCAGTCGCTGTTCGAATATCGTTGTTCTTCAGCAGACGCAAGAATCAGCTGTTGTAATAACCAGTCGCAACAACAGGAATCCAGTCGCAACATAAATCCAGTCGCAACATCTCAAAACTCAAAAAGATGTCGTTATAACTAATCTCAACGACGTCGTTACATGTCATCAGCTGGTACTACTTCACTTAAAAGAACCAGCAGCTGGTCGCACTTCTATTCTAACAGCTGATTTCGCCATAATAGTCGAAACGGTATCGTATCAACATCTCCTGTTTATAATCAAAACGGTGTCGCATTGATCCCTCTACTGGATAACCAGCAGATACCAAAATCTCTCGACTGATTTCCAATTCCTCGTCTGGTTGCTAAACGACATCGCATCAAGGCTCATAATCATAATTCAAAACGCTGTCGTATATTCTCTCAGCTGGAACTAATTTCCCCTCGACCGGTTTGCGTTAATTATCAAAACGAGGACGTCGCACTTACGTCATCCAGCCGATACCCTATCAATCCAGCAGGTATACATCAAAACCAGCAGGATATAAACCAGCAGATGCGTAAGAAACTCTTGCTGCTGATTTCTCGTGCGTAACAGTAACTAACACGTGGCGCTCTCTCATTAACTCTTATATTCGCGCGTCTGTTTCCAGTTGAAATCAACACTAATGCTTCAACTGAATTTCAAAATTCCACCAGTCGCGAGCTACAGTAACCTGCTGCTGATTTTATCAAATCGCTTCATCTGGTTACTGCGTCTGGTTCTTACACTTAGCGTGATTTAACGATCTTCAGTTCATGAATCACCCAACACTTCCAGAAGAAATCCGAGCTCATAATCAAGCTTCATCAATTCGTAAATGTCGAACTTACTCGACTAATCCTCTTCTTAATGATTCTGGGCATTACACTTTCATCAGCAGAACCTAGTGCCAACCTTCTCTTCCTCTTCTGAATTTTACGTTTTGGTGCAGAAGGAGGAATGGTTGAGATTGGTGCAACAGTTTGAATAGGTACTGCCTCAAGTGATGGACTGGCAGTAACAGCAGAGACTTTTCCAACACAAGTCCGCTTCTTCTTCACTACTGGTTTATCAACAACAGCTGGTCTCTTCCTAGACACAGCCCTTTTAACTGGTGTCTTTTTCACCTGCGATACATCCTCCACTTCAATCTTATCATTAACAGTGATGTATCGGTGGATAGTCTTGTCTGTCAAGATTTTAGAAGCAGGGAACTCCTTGGAAGCTCCCAGTGCCAAATGAGGAACATTTTTCAACAGTAAGCAGAATGAATAGCATAGCCCTTGCTTTCTTCGTTCCCGGAGTCACCATATCTTTAAAGATATTGAACAGCAACCTGCTCCAGTTTATTTTCACTCCACCGTTTATAGCAGCGATCATCAAAAACCATTCATGGGTGACCGCATCGAAGGACCCGGCCTTCACAGAAATAGTTTTCGCCAGAATGTCACTCAGAAGGCGAAACTCAATTTTCATCTCCCGCTTTTTGCCGGAAGGGCTCACCTGTTCACCAGAGAGAGAAAAGATGTTCCTCGCATCAAAAACTATATCCTTCGGAAGATCAGACAAATCTGTCAACCCATCAACTGGCAACTCAAACGAACTAGCAAACAACTCCTCAGATATTTCCACCTATATTCCGCCAACGGTACTGATCACCAAACCATCCCTGACGGATGAGTTCTCAAAGAACTCTACCAAAGAAGCTTCGTAAAGGACTGCTGAACACCCAAGAAATCCCTTTAGGCCAGATTCCATTAGGGCTTCAAACATCAATACCATACCAGGGTTGTCCATGGCAAGGACAGAGTCAAAACAAATGTGAACGGTGTTGGTAAACAGAGAAGATGCCATTTCAGATTGGTTGAAAAAACTGAGAGAACGCCTGAAAAATATTTGCAAGAGATAACACAAAGAGAGTACGAGCACAAAATATTGAAGAGAAATTATGCGCAAGGTAAGTGAAAGGGTAAATAGGAAACTCCGTAATATATTCAAGGAAAGCGAAAAGTTACTAGAGAGATAAAACGTGGATGTGACTTTTCGCATGATGACAAACCACGTGTCAATGATCCAACGGTGTGTACAATATTTTGAAATGATTTTGAAAAGATTTTCAAATAAATAAACATACAGTGAAAAGATAAAAACACACGCCAATATTGTATAACGTCATAGCTGGTTTAATATATCGCTGAGGGTAGAGCAGGATGTGATCACAAATAAGCATCAGTTGTGTATATGTGGCATCTGAGTGTATCCAGATCCCACATACTCAGCTGACGTAGCACTTAACAATTAAGATCCTGGTTCCCCCTACGATTAAGATCCTCCCAACGCAATATGCTTGTCTCAGCTGAAGGTCTTTGCGTTCCCCCTGAACAAAAGACTCGCAGTTGAGTTAAGCAACAGCTATCAACATGCAAATTGTTAGCGCACAGACAATTCAAGGCAATTCTAGGAGACCTAATATGTTTCTAAAATAAGAAAAGTTAGGTAGTGGCTTTGTGAAGATGTCAGCAACTTGCTGCTCAGTCGACACATACTCCAGCCTGACGTCTTTCTTTAGCACGTGGTCCCTTATAAAGTGATGCCTGATGTCTATATGCTTTGTTCTTGAATTCAGCACATGGTTTTGAGTGATAGAAATAGAACTGGTGTTGTCGCAGAGAATAGGCGCTTTAGAAGCATCAATGACATAGTCCTTAAGCTGGTGTTGTATCCATAAGATCTGAGCACAGCAGCTTCCTGCTGCTAAGTACTCTACTTCAGTTGTGGACGTTGATTTTCTTCTTACTGAACCAGGAAATCAAGCGATCTCCCAAGAATTGACAAGTTCCACTTGTGCTCCTGCGAGCAATTCTACATCCTGCGTAGTATGCATCACTATAACCGGTTAGTTGAAAACCTGAGTCTTTGGGATACCAAAGACCCACGTTGGAAGTTCCTTTTAAATATTTCAAAATCCTTTTCACAGCTATGTAATGTGATTGTTTAGGCTCTGCTTGAAATCTATCACACATACAGACAACAAATTTGTTTAGATCACATGGGTTCTGACCAATTGATAATGTAGGTATTCACCGAACTTTTAGCTACCAATACAGTCAGTCCTTCTGGACTCTGAACTCTGCATGTGTGCTGTTGAAAGTTAACTATGTAACCCTTGTCACATAGCTGACTTATTCTAATCAAATTATAATGCAAATTATCAACAACTAAGACATCAGATATTGAGATGTTACCGTGAGTAAGCTTACCCTTACCCACAGTGTTACCATGTGAGTTATCACCAAAAACTATTTTTTCTCCTTTGTGTGGAATGACATATGTCAGCAGCTTTTGGTTTCCAGTCATATGTCTTGCACAGCTGCTGTCCAGGTGCCATATGATTGATTCATCTGCAGCTTTGTACTTGTTGTCCTGCAACCATACAAATAGATTTTGGTACCCAATTTTTTTTGTGTCCATATAGGATTACCCCTTTCGGGACCCATACTTGAATTACCTTCACAGTTTTCCCATTATGATAGTCCATAAGGTCTGTTCAGAATTATTGTGAGATCTGTTGAGATTTGGTTTGATATTTTGACCATTCAGATCTCTACGGGGCCGAACCTTTCTCCATTCATCTCTACGGGGCCGAACCTTTCTCCATTCAGACTTAACCTTCTTAGAGCCACGTCTTTTTGGTTCTGAACAAAGGACTTGGATCCATCTTTTGCCTTTTTGAGATCTGTTGAGATTTGGTTTGATATTTTGACCATTCAGATCTCTACGGGGCCGAACCTTTCTCCATTCATCTCTACGGGGCCGAACCTTTCTCCATTCAGACTTAACCTTCTTAGAGCCACGTCTTTTTGGTTCTGAACAAAGGACTTGGATCCATCTTTTGCCTTTTCCTTGTCAAGTATGTTCTTTAGCCAACCAGACTTAGAACTCTCGGGTCTGTCATAGCCAATACCAGCTTTTCATTTCTTATTCAATAGCTCCGAGATCTGGTCATCATACTGTACCGATTTGCATGGATCATGTATCACACTAGCTTTGACAAAGCTCATCTTTTTGAACTGGTCATGTGCTAGATTTGATTGAGTACAATTCTCTCCAGAGCTGCTTTCACCAGTATTGAAACCTAAGCCAGTTCTATCATTCGCTGGCTTCTGAATCTCACACAGCTTGTCTAGAGAGATAGAAGACTGGGTCCAGGAGCTCATTATCGAATTTAATTTTTCAATTTCAGACTCGAGCTCACAGGACTTTGATCTCAATAATTCATTCTCAACCTTCAGCTTACTCAACTCGATTTTTAAACTGTCAGATTCACCAAGTTGAAGAGTAATTGGTTCAAATGAACTATTTTTCAAATCAATATTTTCAGCCTTAACTTCCTAGAATGTGTGAGAAAGCTTACGGTACTCTTGGACCATATCATTTAGTGCACTGATTAGGTCCTCTCGTGTAAATTCAACATTAGAAAAATCGAATACCTCATCATCAGATGTTTGATCAGCCATGAGACAGTGAACTTCCTCCTGTTCAGTATCGCTGGATGAGGAGCTGCTGGATGATGAATCTGAATCGGTGTCAGCCCAGTTCTTGTTGCTTTCTTCAGCAACTAATACTTTGCGATCATTGTTACGGTTGGGCCTCTTATCAGCTTTTGTACTCATCCTCCTGTCTTTTGATCTTTCTTTGTTTCTATCATCTATCTTCTCATCTCTTTTGTATCTATCCTCCTTCTTTGGCTTGTTGCAGTCAGCTGTAAAGTGCCCTGGACGTCCACAATTAAAACAGTTCATATCAACTGTAACTTTTTCATTTTTATGGACATTATTATAAGGAGTAGAAGGGTTGTAGGATCTTCTCAATTATTTCCCAAATTTCTTAACGAAGAGGGACATTGCGTCGTTGCTGAGTTGATCAGCTGTCTTGTTGGTGCTTGGAGAGCACTGTTCAATGTTGTAGCAGCTATCTCTTTCGTCGGCTGGGATGCTGAGGATCCAGCTTCTGCTCTAGTTTCCAACTCGAACTCATAAGCTTTTAGATTCCCGAAGAGGTCATGTAGTTCCAGTTTGTTTAGATCTTTAGATTCTCGCATGACCATCGTCTTCACGTCCCATTCCCTGGGCAACGCTCTCATCACTTTCAATGCCAACTCACGGTTGCTATACTATTTTCCCAAGCTAGTCAACTCAATCACCACGGCGCTGAATCGCTCATCAAACTCTGTCATTGTTTCTCCGTCTTTCATCTTTATTGACTCATATTTCTGTTGAGCCACTATCAGCTTGTTTTTCTTCGTTTCGTCATTGCCTTCACAAATTTGTGTCAGCTTCTCCCACATCTCCTTTGCTGTGGAGCAGGTTTTAATCTTGCTGAACATGTTTTTGTCCAACGTCTTATAAAGAATGTCCCTGGCCACGTTATCCAGATTCGCTTTCTTTTTGTCCTCGTTAGAGTACTCATCTCTGCTCGATACTGGGGCTCGCCATTAGATATAGCAAAGGCCAGATTTGGCTTCATAATTTTCATCGGCCCTTTTGTGATGACCGACCACATATCATCGTCCTGAGCAGCCAGATGCGCTTGCATACGAATCTTCCAGTCATCTTAGTCCTCCTTGGAAAACATAGGAATTTTGTTGTGATAAGTAGACATATTTGAATATAATAATTCACAAACAACAAGATGCTCAATAACTGAGATGCGCAGACTCTGATACCAATTGATAGGATCAATATGTCTCGAAATACAGGACTAGGAGTTCAGAAGGTGGGGTTGAATGAAATCCTTGGTATTTTTAATATTTTCAAAACCTTTAAAACGATTTTTACAAGAACCTGCTCAACTTAAATCCGAGTTACCTGATTTAAGGTATCTCAGTCTTAAATCAGATTTCTCAACTAACAAATATTGTGCGGAAAGAATTTGATTAATCTGTGAGAATTAAAATTTAAATAAATGCATTAAGTAAAAGTATAGGGTCGAGAATTTGTTTATGGAAGTTCGGATATCAATATCCTACGTCTCCCCTTCTTCCTTTTCAGGAAGGTTCCACTAGAAGCTTGATTAGTACAGGCTCTGTAAACACCCAATCACTGAGCCTCGTTCCAGGTGAACTCCTAGCAACTCCCAACAACAAGCAGATGTATCTGCTGAATATAACACTTAGAATTTCTATCAAACTGCTTTGTGTAACTCGTTTGTTACAGACTCAACAATGAATGATACAATGGAATGCAAAGCTATTGAGACTTTAAATCTTCTGGTTTTAACAATAAAACTCGATTACACAAGGTAACCAGAAGATGTATCTCGAAGGTAATATCTGTGAAGGCTTGAACTGTGAAGTGTTCTTCGAGATTAGGATACTGGACTTAGAACAATTTTTGCAATGTAAATTTCCAGTAGCTGTTTGAGCTTTAGAAAGATAACTTCAATAGACGAGAATGAGCCAGAGATAATGGAGACAGAGAATTTTAGAGTGAAGGAGCGAACGAGAGTAAGCGAGAGCTTCTTCAATTCAAATTCCAGCTATATATACCTTTCGTCCACAACGGTCATTAAATCTCGCCAAGGAAACAAAATCCCATTTTGAATATATATGTTTATCGTACCACCGTATATCCTGCTCCATCAAATGGTAATCTGCTCTTCGTCAGAGCCAAAATGTCATCTATCCATATTTGTGCAAACATCGAATAACGTCCTCTGTATATTGTGTACTATTTACCAAAAATAGCACTGACAGTGTCTCCTTAATTCCAGGAAATTGTACGATTCAAGTTTCACCATATTCTTTCCAATTTAAACATTGGTAGTGCTTGAATCGATTCGTCGTTTTCGCCTGAAAATTTTCCCTTTAATACTGTTATTTCTTTCTTGAAGAGGACGACTATTTCATCGCTGAATAGCTGTCACAGCTGAATATACCAACAGCTGAATGTTGTAACAGCTGAAATACTTCAACAACTGAAATACTAGCTCCGTTACTCATGTAATCCATAGTCTGAATAGTTCCTAAAAGTCACATCTGAGTCAAAAGCAACTGTAGCCAACGTCTGAAAATACTCACTACTGAAGTAGATACCCAACTACTGAATACACTCACTTCTGAAGTAGATACCCAACTGCTGAATATACTCGCTTCTGAAGTAGATAACCAACTGCTGAATACACTCGCTTCTGAAGTAGATACCCAACTGCTGAATATAAACCAGAGACTAATTGCGTAGCCCTTTGAATCAACATCTAAATAACGGTCCGATAGCTGAGTACTTGCATCTGAATATGCAAAGATGTTAATTCCAACGGTCCAGAAATAACTTTGAATTCAGCACTTGTCATATTTCTGTTATCACCAAAACTAATAAATTTTATCTTAACAGGACCATCAGATTATCTTAGCGCTACCCACGAGCACAGTACTTCCAGATCAGCTCACACCTGATCTGATCTATTAAGCTCAGCTCGCACCCGATACGATCCATTCAGATCATCTCACACCTGATCTATTCAATGTTGGGGATCCGGATCCGCCCCCCGGCGAGGCAGCGGAAGAACAATAAATATACAGCCGGGAGACGATCAATACGAAAAATTCAAAACAAACTACGACATTAATAGGATGTTTAGGCGATTACCTTGCTGGCACTTGTGCCTGGCTCCAACCGTAGTTAAAATAACGTCGACTCTTCTCGGTAGACTGCGGTAGATATCGCCAATCCGGTCCACGACCAGAACCGAGACTCCTTCGTCAGCCTGCACTAGAAGCACTGACGAATTGTGCACGAACGGATTCTCCTCGTCGAATTGGCCGGAACGAATTCCGGCAACTCGAGGCGGCGGCGGCGCAAGGCGGCGTGTGTAGAGAGGAGAGGGAGGGAGGCTATGCACTTAGGTTTAGGTTAAGTTGTGTTGTGAGTTAATTAATAAAGTCTTGGTATGAGCTTAATTAAATAAGCTTGAGTGTTGGATTTGGACCGGCCCAACGGGCCCGGGCCCAACGATGAACATTCAGTTCATCTCCACCACCGAGACTTCATCGTAACTCCGATCGCCGATCAGATCGGACCAATCGACTCAGTTTCCGAAACTGAATATTATGATCTGAAAAACCATTTTTCAGAACCCCAGTGCAAAATGACCGTTTTGCCCCTCAATAGCGGGAAACCCCGGTTTGACCCCTGTTGACTTTTAGGAAGTCGCACTTCCCGAAATCCTCTTCTCGTGCTCAACACATTGAGCTGAGTATCCGTGCGGGAATCTCGAATCTAGTACTTGTGTGACCCTCAATGGTTCAGGGATACAGCTAGCTATGGGCCCACAACCATTGTGGCTCCGG
>KQ999861.1:92558-111691 GCA_001598015.1 Dorcoceras hygrometricum | reverse complement strand
AAACCTATCGCATACACCTAACAAATTGGGCACGGCTCTCGATCATCCCAATCATGCAGATAATCTAATTAAATGCATACATTTAAATAATCTAATTATTTATCGCAAAATCATATTTTAATCATAAAATCGCATTTTATAATAAAATCGTATTTTGTCGATAAAATCAGATTTTAATTAACAAAATCATATTTCATTATAAAATCATATCTTATAATTAAAATCACATTTTACTAATTTTAATTGTATCATATTGGGCTTAAAACAATTCTAGGCCCAAAAACTTAAAATTTTAAAATCGATCAAAACGGGCTCGATATCACATACCGGCCCCCCGACATCGCGGGCTGCCCGGGACAGGCCCGAACCAAACCCTAGAAGAATTCAGACTAGCCGTCACGACATCGCCGGAGCATCGCCCGAGCGGCGGCCGGCCGGCGGCGCCGCCATTAAAATCGCAAGGCGCAAGGGCGCGCGCGCGGCCGCTACAAGAGCGGCGCTCCATGTCAACCACGTGCGCCAAGCGACGCGGCGATCTCGCGCACTCCAGCGGCCAGCCATGCGCGCAGCAGTGCCTCCATGTCGCACAATCGACGCGGCGGTGTGTAGCAGCGGACGCATGGTGTAGCGCAATCGTGCGGCGTAGTCGCGCGGCCGCTCATGCGGCCAGCACGCGCATCGTCGTGCAATCGAGCGCTCCACGATCGTCTACCAGCGCTGCTCCAAACGGCCAGGTCGCACGAGACACGGCCAGCGTTTGCTTCGGCCAGCGCGCAAGTCGCGTGCCTCGCGTGCGCACGCGATGGGGAGCCGCCGCAAACGGCGGCGGCTGGGGTTCGTTTCAAAAGTTTTGTTATCCGATCTGAAATTTAAGATGTTAGATACACTAAGGCATAATCGTATGATCAGATCCGAAAAACACTGGCTCTGATACCACTGTTGGGGATCCGGATCCGCCCCCCGGCGAGGCAGCGGAAGAACAATAAATATACAGCCGGGAGACGATCAATACGAAAAATTCAAAACAAACTACGACATTCATAGGATGTTTAGGCGATTACCTTGCTGGCACTTGTGCCTGGCTCCAACCGTAGTTACAATAACGTCGGCTCTTCTATGTAGACTGTGGTAGATATCGCCAATCCGGTCCACGACCAGAACCGAGACTCCTTCGTCAGCCTGCACTAGAAGCACTGACGAATTGTGCACGAACGGATTCTCCTCATCGAATTGGCCGAAACGAATTCCGGCAACTCGAGGCGGCGGCGGCGCAAGGCGGCGGCGGCGCAAGGCGGCGGCGGCGGCGGCGTGTGTAGAGAGGAGAGGGAGGGTGGCTATGCACTTAGGTTTAGGTTAAGTTGTGTTGTGAGTTAATTAATTAAGTCTTGGTATGAGCTTAATTAAATAAGCTTGAGTGTTGGATTTGGACCGGCCCAACGGGCCCGGGCCCAACGATGAACATTCAGTTCATCTCCACCACCGAGACTTCATCGTAACTCCGATCGCCGATCAGATCGGATCGATCGACTCAGTTTCCGAAACTGAATATTATGATCTGAAAAACCATTTTTCATAACCCCAGTGCAAAATGATCGTTTTGCCCCTCAACAGCGGGAAACCTCGGTTTGACCCCTGTTGACTTTTAGGAAGTCGCACTTCCCGAAATCCTCTTCTCGTGCTCAACACATTGAGCAGAGTATCCGTGCGGGAATCTCGAATCTAGTACTTGTGTGACCATCAATGGTTCAGGGATACAGCTAGCTGTGGGCCCACAACCATTGTGGCTCCGGAATCACAATTCCGGACTTGCCCAACGGATCATGGTAAAGCGTCTAGCAACATCGCCCCATGATCCCCTAGGTATCACTGATAGTGCCTGCAAGAACCAGTTGGTCGTGGTAGCATACAGTACGGTCCTTTCAATCCATATATCCCGATCAAATCAACGACCATTGGTAAATCGAGAGTCGCTATAGATCCGATAGCTATGCATACATCTTGGAGATCGGATAGTGACATCGCGAGAGTAACTAGATAAACACATTTACCTAAAACACTTCTAGTACTCTGGCAAGAGATTTATACACTATTATCCCCTCAGATAGCATAGGATATCCACGCATGTCTGCGAGCGGTGAATCCTCGACAACGATGCATCGACTCCTACATGCATCGGGGTCTCACCCAATCCCGACGCCTTATGACCCCAAGTGAGTCGGGCCCAATCGACTAGGAACTTGTTCAGAATACACAGCGACTATTAGATGTGTTTCATGATAGCCATCATACCCACTATCACATCTAACATACGCTTTAGTGCATTCTAGGTCTTTACTCAACGCAATTGTAAATCATTACACACATAATGAAAGTAAAGAACGCCATATAAGTAAATGCGAATATCATATATAAAGACTGTTTGTACAAGAGTCTATAAAACCCACACGCCACAAGTTGGCTAGTTGGGCATCTACTCTAACATTCAATTCAATAACCGATTAAATCCAACTTAATTTCCAGAACCTCACAAAGCTTCAATTTTATTTCTTCAATTTCTAACTATTTTCTCATTAGGTAACACTAGAATTTTGATATCATAATTTTGTTAAAGGTTAATGGATTCCTATTGTAGTACATTCATAAAATCACAATGTCCTTCTTTAATAATTGATATTAATTCCAAAACATTGTCGTATATTTTTTCTTTAGGTTGGATTCTTTTTGTCCTAAGAAGTCATTGAGATGAAATGTCACATCGAGTGGTGTCACTACTTAAAATAATTTCGAAAGAAGGTAATAATAGAACATGATGTTGGAGTTTTTGGTGTCTTTATATCTGACTGTGAGGACTCTTTTTATGTTTCATTTATTAATTTTTTTTCTAGATCATCTTCGCTCGAAAATTTCTAGAAATCTCTCATGATAGGTCATACATTATCAAATTTGAATACTTTATGGAATTCAACATCTTCCATCAACAAGTCCTTCACTCAATTCAACTGCATGAAAATATCCATTTCATGTAAAATATTACACGTGTAAAATATCAAAATATTTGAATAATAAATACATACAATATCTCATTCGGATGCACCTTTCGGTCTAAGAGCCACAATTTGGCAAACACATCATGGAGTATATTTCTCATGCGTCAATACAATGATTTTTTGTTACATACTTGTAGGTTGTCTAACAATCCAATCCAACAGTTATTGTTCAAATCAGAAATCCAATCTAATGGCCGTAATCTATATTAGAAAATCTTATCCAATAGCCATTATTTAGTTCTTAAAATCAAATCCAACAACCATTGTTTAGATGAAAATCCAAATCAAATGTCATTGTTTAGATCTGAAAATTCAATCGAACGGCCATTGTTTACATCTGAAAATCCATCCAACGTCTATATTATTATCTTAAAAGTCATTGTATATGTGATGATAATCATACTTTAAAACACCACATTTACTAATACCGAAATGAATTTGCATCCCAATTTCATGAATCATCCTCTAGTTCATGTTCACTTTCGGACCCTGAAGATGAAACATATATGTACTGGATAAATGATGATGAGAATTGTGAAAATAAAATAAAAACAATATTGAATGTTATAGCTCAAGATCAACACATGCTTGTTGTCAACATCATCCAACAAAAGAAAAGAAGTCACACATAGAGGTTCAAGTCCAGATCATCTAGTAATCATCATGAATGAGAAAATGACGATCACAATTTTTTAAATGATTATTTTTCTGATAATTCAATAAATAACAAAACTAGTTACAAATAATATTTCAATGTCTCAAAATATTATCCTTCATATAGTTGATGCGGTATAAAAATGATATCTATTTTACACAAAGACATGATTGTCTTGGCGCCTTGGGTTGTTAACTCTCAGACAATAGCTGAATTTTGAATTCAAGCATATGCTTTACCCGTGGATGCTATTGAGGAATATATCAAAATTGGAGAGTAAACTGTAATTTAATATATGTAACAATTTTTTCGAGCTATAATGGAAGTTTTATCGGACCAATACTTGAGGTCACCTTTTGACAATGATATTGCAAGGTTACTATATGTTGTCAAACAATGAGGATTCCCTAGATTGTTGGGAAGTCTTGATTGTATGCATTGGGATTAGAAAATTTGTCTCACAGCTTGGACATGTCAACATGTAAGTCATTGAGGATCTCCAATAATCAATTTAAAAACAGTCGATGATCACCATCTTTGGATATGGCATGAATTTTGGTATGCTGGGATCCAATAATGATACCAATATTTTACATTCGTTCAATATATTTCCCAAATTTATACATGATACTGCTCCTCTAGCTCATTTTACAAATGGAGGAAAAATATGATACATGATATTATTTACCTGATGGTATTTATCCAAACCTGTGAGGACCTCCTTTTTCGATTTCAATTTTTAATAAATTTAAGGGTTGAATTTGAAATAATTCATATTTTATTTGGTCGAAATGCAAAGTAACCAAATTTGTGCTAAATTGCAAACATATATAAATTTCATATCACGACTGAAAAGAAACTGCTCAGAGCTTATAGATTAAGCGGATATAGATAAACGTTACAAAATGATTTCATCCAATTTATGGATAATTATATATGAAATAACTGATACAATTTCTTTACGAACTGATATATCCCAAAACTAAAATGAGAAAAAACTATGAAATCTGGCTAGCGCAGAAAACACAAGTTCCATGATAAAAACGCCTGTCTGATCCAGCCTTGTAGCGCCCCAAAATCCTAAAGAACCACAAGTTGATTAGCCTTTCTTTTCCAAGGGCTGATTCGAATTTGAGCAATCAGATTCTTTCTCTTTTTCAGCTTTATAGCAATGGTCAGAAGGCCCCGGAAGGATTTCTCCCAAGCACAATTTGATGGAATCCAGACTTAGTTCCTTCTGAAAATAAAACAAGCTCTTTGAACAGGGAGTTTTGTTTTTAAATGTATCAAATTACAAAATCAAAATAGTAGTGGGGAGTTTTTATAAATCTTTTATAAGAAGGACAAGAGTTGGCACGGCAGCCATGCCTACTCGAGTATTTCCACCTACTAGAAATAATTCTACCTTGTATAAAATGATTTACGTGACTCTCTGGATTCATTTGGTTGCACTTAAAACTTTTAGTTTCTCTAAAGTTAAGTAGTTTTTCGGTGTGCTTGTGGAGACTTACAACCGCGATCATCTGCACGTTGTGACCTTCATTCAGGCAAGTAACTTTGATTCTTGCTGTATTGAGAAAACATATATTGCTCGTTGTTTCCTATGTATGCTTCAATTCAGTTTAGTTTCAGTAATGTTGAGTTCGAGTTATGGATTCACTGCCTTGATACTTTAGTTTTGAGGAAACTCACCAGGAAGTTAACCAGAAATGGTGTACTTTAAATTATACTGAGTTGAACAAATTCCAGAGTTCTTGTTTTCTGCAGTTCCAAGAAGACTCTGGACATTGAATTTGAACGAATAAACAACGTTGGTTCAATCAGGAGCAAGTCCTGATTTGATAAGCGAAGTTAGTTTGTTCTGATTCTGCCTAAGTCGAAGCATGGTTAGTGTCCATCAGCAGTTGCATTGTTCGCAATTCAGTAGTCGTATTGTTGAAAAATTCAGCAGTTGCCTCCTAGGATCAGCAGTTGTTGTTTTTATTATATTCAGTAGACGCACTGTTCATAACCAGCAAATGCATCCTATTCATTGCGATTGGTTCCTATTGCTTACGACTGGTTTCTCTTGCGACTAGTTTGCTTGAGACTTGTTTCTCTTGCCACTGGTTTGCTTGCGACTTGTTTGCTTGCGACTGGTTTCTCTTGTGACTGGTTTCTCTTGCGACTGGTTTCTCTTGCGACTGGTTTGCTTGCGACTGGTTTCTCTTGCGACTGGTTCCTGTGTCTCTTGCGACTAGTTCATACCATCGTCTGCTTATTAGCGTCGCCTGTTTTAGCACTTTCGAGTCTTTTCCTTTGAGCTGGTTCTCAACCCAAGTAACTGTACACTCAGTAGCAATTTTTAAAATAAAAAAAATGAGTTTCATGGCAGTGATTCCACCAGATTCCAGTGATCGAATTTCGATCAAGAGCCAGTATATAGCTATTCCAGAAAGAAGTAAAGTTCAGACTCCATATTTATTGAGGACCCGGTCTTTGTGAATGGACAGGATTACAGTAGGACCGTAATCCCTTCATGGAACGGACAGGATTATGGAAATATTGTAATCCCTTCACAGAGAATTACTGATTAGTAGTTATCATGCTTCATTCACGAGGACCAACAGAGAGCCTCTAGTTCATAATTATTCAGTATAAGCAATTCAGATTCGAGCTTTGAATTGTCCTTGTTTAGCGAGTTTCAGTTCAGTCCCCTGCATTATGTATTTGTTATTTCCAGTTTTACTTGTTGAGCCTCTAGGCTCACTAGTTTTCTCGATGCAGGTGAGGCATCTCAGGAGCAGGCGGGAGGTGCAAGTTGATTCGGATTGGGGAAATTATGTTTGTCAATGGCCGGCGTCTTCCGAAGAGGCATAGATTTTGTGTTTTGGATATTTTGTCATTTGTATTAAGATCCGTTACAACAATTGAGAACTTAAGTAAAGTCCAGTAGTTGTAACATCGCAGTTGCATTATGAATAGAAATCTGTTTGTCATCTGTTTTTTTTTATTTTCCCTTGGAGCCATTAGCTTCGTTCTAGCTTTCAGTTTATATATTCGTTTTGGTCCTTCCATTTGTTTTAAATTTTTAATTTTTCCCACTCTGTTGACTCCCTTGGGTCTAGGCGTCACAACTTGGTATCAGAGCTACGGTTATGAGATAAACACAACTTCCCAGTCTGGAGCAGCTTTCATCGTCCGCATCTCTTGGTTTGTGAGTTTTATTTTATGTTAAGATTTCTTTATCTTTCGAGTTCTGATTTCATTTTTGTCGTGGATTATGGGCTATAGATTATGATGTCAGGAATAGGGAGAGGTAGAAGAAGCAACCTAGATGATGAAACAAATCCATATAGCAATGATCGAATTGACCAACTCTTAGAACTAATGATAGAGCAATCCGCCCGAGGCAACGGCCAATCTTCTAGAAGCAGGGGACCACATTATGATGATTCCCAGGAGAGGTTTCGAAGACAGAGACCGCAGGAGTTTAGTGGTACTACAGAACCGCTGGTTGCTGAGAGCTGGATTACATCCATGGAAGTAATTTTTGAGTACCTTCAGACTCTAGACTTGGATAGGTCAAGGTGTGCCATCTATATGTTAAGGGGTGACGCAATGATCTGGAGGGAGCGAAGTTGTCTTTAGACTTGGTGAATCTCTCGTGGGAAGAGTTCAAAAGAGTATTCTATGAGCAGTATTTTACTGCGGATAAGAGGTCTGAGTTGAAGCGAGAATTCTTGACCTTGAAGCAAGGGAGTTTGACTGTGCAAGAGTACATCCAGAAGTTTGAGAGAGGCTGTTATTTTGTGCCTCTTATAGGAAGGGACCCTGAGGAGAAGCTAAGCCACATCGTGGAAGGGTTGAGACCTACATTCAAGATGAATGTTAGGTTAGCAGGACACGGATATTATAGGGAAGCAGTAGACAAGGCTTTAAGAGTGGAGAAGGATTGGAAAGACGTGGAGCAGGAGAGACAACAGAGGAGGCAATCTTTCCAGCATGCAGATTCGAAGCCGCCTCAGAAACAAAATAGTAACCAGCAGCGACCTCAAGAGCTCAAGCCTATTCCAGCCCAACCAATCAGTGCTGTACTAGCAGGAAATAGCAAGCCAGTTTGTCCCAAATGTCACAAGAATCACACGGGACAGTGCAAAGCTGGTCAAAGAGGATGTTACAAGTGTGGTGCTCAAGGCCACATCTCCAAGTTCTGTCCCCAGTCGAAGCAGCTGGTGCCTAGCAGGGCTTATGTCATGATAGCTGAACAAGCTAAACCAGATTCCACGGTGATGACGGGTAAGATTGTGGTTGCTAGTTTGTCTTCCTTTGCCCTGTTAGATTCAGGTGCGACCCATTCCTTTATAGTGGTGGACTTTGCTAAGAAGTTATTGTGTAAACCAGAGAGATTGTCCATAGGCTACTGCGTGACTGTGCCATCAGGAGAGGAGCTGATATCTTGTGACATCTATCGTGACTTAGAGATGGAACTTCGAGGGAACATAGTTACTGCCGATTTAATTGTTCGACCCATGCCCGAATTCGAATTGATTTTGGGAATAGATTGGTTGTCAAAATATGGAGTAGTGATTGACTTTAAGCTTAGGACAGTAGTTGTGAATCTGTCCACAGGATCCCAGATTTCATTCAGATGTGATCACCTTCAGGGAGTTCCTTGTTTAGTTTCATCCTTGAAGGCGCAGCGCGCTTTTAGGAGTGGAAGTAGTGCGTGAGTTTCCAGAGGTGTTTCCAGAGGATATCAGTGGTTTGCCGCCAGACAGGGAGTTCGAGTTTGCCATCGACTTAGTGCCTGGGGCAGCTCTAATTTCCAAACTTCCCTATAGGCTCGCTCCTGCTGAAATGAAAGAGCTAAAAGAGCAACTTCAAGACTTGTTGGATAAAGGATTCATTCGACCTAGTACATCCCCCTGGGGAGCACCAGTTTTGTTTGTTAAGAAGAAAGATGGGAGCTTCCGATTGTGTATAGATTACCGAGAACTAAATAAGCTAACCATTAAGAACAAATACCCTTTGCCAAGAATTGAAGAACTGTTCGACCAGCTGAAGGGAGCAGCGGTGTTCTCCAAGACTTAAGATCTTGATATCACCAATTGAAGATTAAAGAGTCCAATGTTTATAAGAAGGCTTTTACGACCCGATACGATCACTACGAGTTCTTAGTGATTCCTTTTGGGTTAACAAATGCTCCATCTATTTATATGGATTTTATTACTAGAGTTTTCCAGCCATTTTTGGATCAGTTTGTAATAGTGTTTATAGATGATATCCTAGTTTATTCCAAGACCAGCTCCGAACATGCTAGTCAGCTTCGTATAGTGTTGCAAGTTTTGAAGGATAAGAGATTGTTTGATAAATTCAGCAAATGTGGGTTCTGGCTGGAGAAAGTTGCATTTTTAGGACATATAATTTCAAAGGATGGTTTAGAAGTCGATCCAGCCAAGGTAGAAGCTGTACAAGACTGGCCTATGCCAAGATCAGTTTTAGAAGTGAGGAGCTTTTTGGGATTGGCTGGATATTACAGACCATTTATTCAAGGATTTTCAAAGACAGCAGTTCCATTAACAACACTGACAACAAGTTAAATTTGAATGGACTCCCAGCTGTCAGCAGAGTTTTGAGAGGTTGAAGCAAGCGTTGATAGAGGCTCCAGTTTATACTATGCCTTCTGAACAAGGAAATTTTGTGATCTTCACCGATGCTTCTAAGTTAGGATTAGGGGCTGTTTTGATGCAGAATCAAAAGGTGATAGCTTATGCCTCCAGACAATTGAAGACTCATGAGAGAAACTATCCCACGCACGATTTGGAGTTAGCAGCCGTGGTTTTTGCCCTTAAAATATGGAGACATTATTTGTATGGGGAGAAGTCTGAGATATTTACATACCATAAAAGTTTAAAGTACTTATTTACCCAAAAAAATATTTAAATATGAGACAGAGAAGGTGGTTAGAGCTGTTTAAAGACTACGACTGCACTATCAGCTACCATCCTGGAAAAGCCAACGTGGTGGCAAATGCTCTTAGCAGAAAATCAGTTGGATTAGCCCAGCTTACGGTTCAGAGACCCTTAGCTTATGAAATAGAAGGTTTTGGGTTAGAGCTGGTTCCCAGTTGTAGTAACGCAGTCCTATCAGGTTTCTCCATTCGATCTAATTTTTTGGATCAGATTCGAGAGGGTCAACGGCTGGATGATCAGCTGCAGCGGTGGGTTAAACAAGATTTAGAACGCGGCAGCAATATTTTACCTCAGGAGAGGGAGTTACCAGATTTCATGGAAGATTATGGGTTCCTAATGTGAACAATTTGAGGTCGGAGATGATGACAGAAGCTCACAGCGCTCCATATTCAGTTCATCCAGGGAGCACTAAGATGTATAAGGATCTCCAGCAGCTGTATTGGTGGCCAGGCATGAAACGTGACGTTTCCAGATTTGTTTCAGAGTGCCTGACTTGTCAGCTGGTAAAAGCTGAGCACCAGAGATCAGCTGGGAAGCTCAAACCACTACCGATACAAGAGTGGAAGTGGGAGAGTATTGCAATGGATTTTGTAGTGGGTTTACCCAGATCTGTCCAAGGTTACAATTCAATTTGGGTTATAGTAGACCGACTAACTAAATCTGCTCAATTCCTACCCGTCAAGGCAACTTATGATGCGAGCAAATATGCTGAGTTGTATGTGAAGGAGATAGTCAGACTTCTTGGGATTCCAGTTTCCATCGTATCTGACAGAGACCCAAAGTTTACATCAGCTTTCTGGAAGAGCTTACACAGAGTTTTAGGTACCAAGTTAACCTTTAGCACAGCATTTCATCCTCAGACAGATGGCCAATCAGAGTGAGTGATTAAGATCTTAGAGGATTTACTTAGAGCTTGTATCCTCGATTTTCCAGAGAGCTGGGATTCGAAGCTGCCTCTAGTGGAATTCACGTACAACAATAGCTTCCAAGCGTCCATCCAGATTGTGAGACCTGGATTTGTATTAAGATTTATTTGTTGATTGTATCGGTTTTTGGGAGTTTCATGCTGGTTAAATCTTTGTTTGAGAGTTTGGTTGGCATTTTCGGGTTTGAAATAGCATTTGGAGCAATTCTGGAAGTTTTCGTGTTTTTGAGATTTTTGAGTATCAGCTGGTTTTTATGGTGAGAGCTGGTCGGTGATGAATCCAGCAGAAGCGTGTTTCAGTGCGAGATTCCTGAAATGCCGTCGTTTGCGTGAAGTATGGTTGCGCGTGTTGTGATCAGCAGATGCATTAGCGTAGTTGCGTTGAGGACTAAAACGACTGCGTTTAGTTTAGTTGGCGCGACGTCGTTTGGATGTTGCGTCTGGTACCAGCTGATAGATCGTGTGTGTGTATCTGCTGGTTGATCAGCAGAAGCAGATGTCAACGCGGGTCAACATTCCTGTAGCTCAAGAGGAAACGTCGTCGTTTGGATGTTGCGACTGATTGTCCAGCTGCGAGAGATTTGTTCGTTATTGTAGCTTGCTGCTGGTATTTAGCGAATGCTGCCATCAGATTTGATGACGACAGTGGAGCGACGTCGTTCGAGTTAGTTGCAGCACTGCGTTTTGAGGTTGCGACTGGAACCAGCAGAGAGAAGTGTTGTGCGTTGTTTTGTTCTTGCGACTGGATACCCAGCTGCTGGTATAGCATCCTGTGCGACGTCGTTTGAGTAAGTTGGCGCGACGCCGTTTTGAGAACCAGCCGTTGGTTTGTTTTGCGATTGTTTTAGCGTTAATTGAGAATCAGCAGTTGGTTCCTTGCATCTGCTGTTTTCCAGCCTTTCGTTCTCTGTTTTTTCAAACCCTTGTCACTGTTCACCGTGAGCTATTCCGGTGAATTCCCGGCGTTTACGGTGGTTGTTTTGCTCGTGTGAGGTAGCGTTGGACTCCTCTCGAGAAGCTCTATCACTCTTCACCAGTTTTAGAAGCTGTAATTGGCTAGTTGAGGAACGCGAAGTTGCTGCCGTTCGAGTGTTGCGTCGACCGGGTAGAACTAAGTTCAGGTTTTCGATGAGACCTTGTTCCTAGCCATAGTTTTAAGCTTCTTACTTAACTGTTGAGGTATATTGAGCAGCTGGTTGAGTGTGACTCCCGGCCGTGAGCTTGTTTAGCATCCCGTTAGATTTATGTTGTGTATGCCGTGTGTTTAACAGGCTTTTACCAGAGTCTTTGGGATTTCTTGCAGTGTTAATTATAGCTCAGAAGTATAAGGTATGGATTTGAGCTTATATTACAGCGAGGTTATGGCTTGGATGATTGTAGTTGCTGGTATATGGAATGGCCGTGCCTGCTGGTTGTGTCCTGTTGAGGATTTTGTATGCTATTGTGTTATTGCTGTGTTGCATAGGTGTATATGCTTGCATTCCAGCATGTTGCATACACGCATGGTATTCCTTTTTCCGGTTTTGGTAGCCTTTGTACCTTGTTGTATTGTTGTTGCTTCTTACCAGGATGCGAGGGCGAGCGGCAATACCGCACTCTCATCTCCCTGCTGGGATAGTTAGCCACCATGCGCCGAGTGGTTAACTACCACAGTTCATGGGCGAGGCAACAGCAGGTCGAGTTGTTTGATGCATCTGGTATTGGGGTGTTGTGTCACGGCGAGTGGCTCATTACCACACTGTGAACACACCCCGTGGCCACTATCCGTTGTTGATGATTCTTGGAGCTATGTTTGAGTTCCTTAGCTCCCGTGTAGGTTGAGCCTTCCGTTGCTATCCGGTGTCTCATGCATAGCATCTGCATTTTATTCCTTGCTGTTTATTACTGTTGTATTATTGCTCTCCGTACTGGGGTTTGACCCCATGTCCCTCTGGGGCTTGGTTTGTTTTTTGTTATGTTGTTTTCAGGAAACCCAGGTTCTACAGCTGGTCGTGGTTTTAACCCAGCTGGTGGTGCCCCAGGAGATGGCTAGCGTGTCCCAGTTGCATATAGCATACTTATATATATGTATCAGTTAGCCAGGGGGATGTCCTGTGCTTTGTAGTTGTATTACTGTTGTTAGAACCTGATACATGTTGTTTTCGTTATATGCTATACTGTATTGTTATGGTTGGTAACTATGGGTTGAGTTGTTGAACTAATAAGCTGGGATAGCTATTTTGAGTATTACTCTATTTTAAATTATATGTTTTAAACCGTCGGGCCTAAAAGCAAAAATTTTACCCACTTTTTGATAAGTTTCCGCATGTGTTTGGGTTTTTACTCTGTTTAGAGCACGAGGCCTGACACAGATGGTCCCCTACGAAGCTCTCTACGGCAGAAAATGTAGAACACCCCTGCATTGGGATGAAGTAGGGGAACAAGCTGGTTTGGGACCAGACTTAGTAGAGCAGACTTCTAAGATCATTCAGAAAGTGAGAGACCGATTGAAGACTGCTCAAAGCCGGAAAAAGAGTTATGCTGATGACAGACGTCGTGAATTGAGTTTTGAAACTGGAGATCATGTTTTCTTGAAGGTAGCACCAATGAAAGGCGTGGTGAGATTTGGAAAGAAGGGTTAAGGTAAGCCCCAGGTTCATTGGTCCATTTGAGATACTGGACAAAGTAGGAACATTGGCTTATAGACTAGCTTTACCCCCGCATTTGTCCTCGGTGCACAACGTTTTTCACATATCAGCTTTGAGGAGATATGTTTCCAACCCGACGCATATCTTGAGCCATGAACCAATCCAACTAGCACCAGACTTGAGCTATGAGGAACGACCAGAAAGGATTATTCATAGGGAGAATAGGAAATTAAGGAATCGCAGTATCCCAATGGTAAAGATCCAGTGGTCTAATCAGTCTGAGACAGAAGCAACTTGGGAAACAGAAGAAGATATGCGTATTCTCTTCCCAGAGTTATTTGGTAAGTAAATTTCGAGGACGAAATTTCATTAAGGAGGGTAGAATTGTAGCGCCCCAAAATCCTAAAGAACCACAAGTTGATTAGCCTTTCTTTTCCAAGGCTGATTCGAGTTTGAGAAATCAGATTCTTTCTCTTTTTCAGCATTAGATCAATGGTTAGAAGGCCCCGGAAGGATTTCGCCCAAGAACAATATGATGGAATCCAGACTTAGTTCCTTTTGAAAATAAAACAAGATCTTTGAACAGGGAGTATTGTTTTTAAATGTATCAAATTACAAAATCAAAATAGTAGTGGGGAGTTTTTATAAATCTTTTATCAGAAGGACAAGAGTTGGCACGGCAGCCATGCATACTCGAGTATTTCCACCTACTACAAATCATTCTCCCTTGTATAAAATGATTTACGTGAGTCTCTGGATTCATTTGGTTGCACTTAAAACTTTTAGTTTCTCTAAAGTTAAGTAGTTTTTCGGTGTGCTTGTGGAGACTTCCAACCACGATCATCTGCACGTTGCGACCTTCATTCAGGCAAGTAACTTCAATTCTTGCTGTATTGACAAAACATATATTGCTCGTTGTTTCCTATGTATGCTTCAGTTCAGTTTAGTTTCAGTAATGTTGAGTTCGAGTTATGGATTCACTGCCTTGATACTTTAGTTTTGAGGAAACTCACCAGGAAGTTAACCAGAAATGGTGTACTTTAAATTATACTGAGTTGTACAAATTCCATAGTTCTTGTTTTCTGCAGTTCCATGAAGACTGGACATTGAATTTGAACGAATAAACAACGCTGGTTCAATCAGGAGCAAGTCCTGATTTGATAAGCGAAGTTAGTTTGTTCGGATTCTGCCTAAGTCGAAGCATGGTTAGTGTCCATCAACAGTTGCATTGTTCGCAATTCAGTAGTCGTATTGTTGCAAAATTCAGCAGTTGCCTCCTAGGATCAGCAGTTGTTGTTTCTATTATATTCAGCAGACGCACTATTCATAACCAGCAGACGCATCCAATTCATTGCGACTGGTTCCTATTGCTTACGACTGGTTTACTTGCTAAACAACGCTGGTTCAATCAGGAGCAAGTCCTGATTTGATAAGCGAAGTTAGTTTGTTCGGATTCTGCCTAAGTCGAAGCATGGTTAGTGTCCATCAACAGTTGCATTGTTCGCAATTCAGTAGTCGTATTGTTGCAAAATTCAGCAGTTGCCTCCTAGGATCAGCAGTTGTTGTTTCTATTATATTCAGCAGACGCACTATTCATAACCAGCAGACGCATCCAATTCATTGCGACTGGTTCCTATTGCTTACGACTGGTTTACTTGCGACTGGTTTCTCTTGCAACTGGTTTCTCTTGTGACTGGTTTGCTTGCGACTGGTTTTCTTGCAACTGGTTTGCTTGCGACTGGTTTGCTTGTGACTGGTTTCTCTTGCGACTGGTTTCTCTTGCGACAGGTTTGCTTGCGACTGGTTTCTCTTGCGACTGGTTCCTGTGTCTCTTGCGACTAGTTAATACCATCGTCTGCTTCTTAGCGTCACCTGTTTTAGCACTTACGAGTCTTTTCCTTTGAGCTGGTTCTCAACCCAAGTAATTGTACACTCAGTAGCAATTTTAAAATAAAAAAATGAGTTTCATGGCAGTGAATCCACCAGATTCCAGTGATCGACTTTCGATCAAGAGCCAGTATATAGCTATTCCAGAAAGAAGTAAAGTTCAGACTCCAGATTTATTGAGGACCCGGTCTTGGTGAAGGGACAGGATTACAGTAGGACCGTAATCCCTTCATGGAAGGGACAGGATTATGTAAATATTGTAATCCCTTCAAAGAGAATTACTGATCAGTAGTTATCACACTTCATGCACGAGGACCAACAGAGAGCCTCTAGTTCATAATTATTCAGTATAAGCAATTCAGATTCTAGCTTTGAATTGTCCTTGTTTAGCGAGTTTCAGTTCAATCGCCTGCATTATGTATTTGTTATTTCCAGTTTTACTTGTTGAGCATCTAGGCTCAATAGTTTTCTCGATGCAGGTGAGGCATCTCAGGAGCAAGCGGGAGGTGCAAGTTGATTCGGATTGGGGAAACTGTGTTTGTCAATGGCCGGCGTCTTCCGCAGAGGCATAGCTTTTGTTGTTTTGGATCTTTTGTCATTTGTATTAAGATCTGTTACAACAATTGAGAACTTATGTAAAGTCCAGTAGTTGTAACCGCGCAGTTGCATTATGAATAGAAATCTGTTTGTCATCTGTTTTTTTATTTTCCCTTGGCGCCATTAGCTTTGTTCCAGCTTTCAGTTTATATATTCGAATTTGGTCCTTCCATTTGTTTTAAATCTTGAATTTTTCCCATTCCGTTGACTCCCTTGGGTCTGGGCGTCACAAGCCCGCACCCACCAAAAACCTCTAAATCTGATCACCTGTACTTAGGAAACTTGTGAGCCTAGAGGCTCAGCAAGCAAATTTGGAAATAACGATGGCATGCAGTACAGACATAAAAATAATTCTAAAATGATAAGCTGTAAACTGATAAGCTCGAAAGGTGATAAACCATAGCATAAACCTTTCTCAAATACGGTGGTTGTAAACAACCCAAAGTATTCATCATTTTTTGTTGTAAAGTGTGAACGAAAGCTCTCCTTAGAACAAATTCGCTTGATCAAACTTAAACTGGTTCTAGGTGGAGCGGGACCCAAAGATCCTTTTCCCGTTTTGACACGTCCTAGTCTTTGATTGTGTTGACAGGGCACTTCGATCCGTTGATTGATTACCACACACCCTATGGTTGGCAGATCACTTCGAACCGTCGACCGATTACCACACACCCTATGACTAACTGTCTATTATCCGCTACAAGTTACTAAAATCTTTGAAAATACTTCACATAAAATTTCTGTAAAAATTCTCAAAATTGATGTAAAAGATTTGTTTTAATGTGTTTTCATTTGATCTGAATAAGAGATCATATAAATATGGTTTGCTTTTTTAAAACTTTTTTTATGTTTAAAAGCTACTGGAGTACATCGGAATTCAATGAAAGAATAAACTCGAATCAGCTCAGACTGATGGATCTGGATAACAGATCCAGTTCTGAGTTTTGATTTACACAAAACCTCAAATAACATATGCATGAAAATAACAATTCTCTCCCTTTTTGTGAGAATCAAAAAAGGGGTATAAATCTGATCTTCCCGATGAATTTTAAAATGAAGCTCTCCCTACACTGCCACACCAAAAACCGGACAGCATGAATTTTGATTTTGAAAATCAAAACAGATTTTGGGAAGAACCGTATGCATGAATGATATGATTTTGAAATAGCTGATAATGTGGTTCTGCTTTAGCTTATATATGCAGATGAAGGATTAATAATAACTCTCCCTATCTTTTATAATATAAGCTCAAAGAAACACAAAGCATCAGCACCTGAAATAATTTCCGCATACCATCAGAGCACTTTTAAAGCATTTTAAAACATTTTAAAACAGATAGCTCAAGCGTTTTAAATAAATGCTCGTTCAAGAACAACCTGCTCTGATGTAACGCCCGGAAAATCCTAATTACGTGAATTGAATGCATGACTAGGAGGAAAACATTATGTTAATATGATTTTCATGTCATGTATGTGATTATATGTTGGTTGAGTTGGGATAGAGTTCGCTAACCGCTTGCTTTACGTGTGCATGTCACCTTACAGTACGATTTGAGACCGGTAAGCGGGGACGAGTCCGGAGACGACCAAATCGAAAATATTTTAATGTTTTAGCCCTTAGACATATTTTAAAGCAAAATATTTGTATTTTATGCACAATTTCCAAAATTATGAGATTTTATGCACGGTTACCGAGGGGGACCCGTTTTTCGCCTATACTGGTCATTTTATGACTTTTACTACACTTTTAAATTTGAGAGGCCCTATATTACGAAAATTAAAGGCTTGAAGTCTGAATTTTAAACATTTTTAAGCCTTTTTAAGTAGAGGAGGGCTAGTATTATTAATGGGCTTCTATTTCTTTAAATAAAACAAGGTAGAAGGGCTTTTTAGTACACTTTTCATACTCCCTTCACCCTAATTTCGAAAATTACCCTAGAATCTCCTCTCATCAGCCAAATTCAGCCTCCATCTTCCCCATGGTGACCGAATTCTTGCAAGTTTTGGATTGAAACTCTAAGGTGTGGTCTCCTCCATTGTCCTCCGCTCCGGTATCACGTATTTTCGCTTCTCTATCGATCAAGGCATGTTATATTCTTTCTTTTCTCACCATATAGATCATATTACACCATTTTTACAATGATTATGCATGAATTTTATGTGAATGTTTCAGATCTCAATGTACATGTCCATGATCATATGTCTTTCTTCATGTGCACCTCACGGTTTTGAATTCATTTACATGGCTTCGGTTCATGGTCTGCTTGAGGGGTCTGGGATCATTGTTAAGTGGTTCATGGTGGTCCTAGGAGTGGCTTTTCGTGGTTCCAAGTGGAGGTTTAAGGGTCGAATCGGTGGCTTGAAGTTTTACACCGTGCAATGTGTGTTTACTATGTGTCGCGTGCGTCTAGTTCACAAACTTCGTGCGTCCAGTTGCGGCCACGGTTTGGGCCAAGGTTGTCTTGTTAGAACCGTCTGGACCTGGGGATGGTCCATCCGGAAGGGCTCCGGCAGTGGTGGCCGGAGCAAGGAGAACGAACAAGAATACCAGCAGGTGGTCGCGCGTCGTGCAGTATGGCTGGTGCGTCCACTTGCAGCGACCATTTCTCCCTGTTTAGGTCACGGTTTGAGGCAAGGTCGGTCACGTTAGAACCGTCTGGACCTGGGGGTGGTCCAGAAGGGAGAAGCCGGAGCAGGGTGAACGAACGTAAAAACCGGAGATTGGTCGCGGAGGCAGCTTGTGCAGGAGAGTGTATTTTAGGTTTAGAGTTGAGTGTTTGGTTTGGGACGGTTCGTTTGGGCCGATGGGTCGGTTCAATCGGTCCGGGCCGAGTGGTTTAAGTGTCGAGTCAATATTTGAAGTTCGGTCCGAGTTATTTTATTTTTGGGCCTGGTTATTTTATTTTTAAAGTCCGGGTCGTTTTTGCCGGGTCAAGTAAACTTTTTAAGTTCAAATTAGTTTCGGGTCAAATTATTTTTGGGTCAATGATTTTAAGTCAAAATCTATTTTAAGTTGCTGGAATTTTTAATTTAAATTGTGTTTTTAGCCAAATTAGTGGACTTTGGGCCGATATTTATTTTAATGAATTTTTAAGCCTTTTTAACGATATTGGGCCAAGTCCTTCAAATGAATTTAAAAGGTTTAGTTCCTAGTCGTTGGGTCCGAAGATGAGTTGGGCAGCCAAATTAGTGGACTTTGGGCCGATATTTATTTTAATGAATTTTAAGCCTTTTTAACGATATTGGGCCAAGTCCTTCAAATGAATTTAAAAGGGTTTGTTCCTAGTCGTTGGGCCAAGATGAGTTGGGCTTAGGATTGTTCTAAGTTTGAGTTGAGGCTTTGAGACTTAGAATTAGTGGTCCAGTCGCTTGAGCCAGTCCTTGGCCTGGCCGAAGAAAAATAATGCATAGGCCCATGAATATACTTTTAATGTTATATGTA
>KQ999861.1:43289-87556 GCA_001598015.1 Dorcoceras hygrometricum | reverse complement strand
TAGCCAAGCCAAATTAGTGGACTTTGGGCCGATATTTATTTTAATGAATTTTAAGCCTTTTTAACGATATTGGGCCAAGTCCTTCAATTTAAAAGGGAGTGTTTTTAGCCAAATTAGTGGACTTTGGGCCGATATTTAGTTTTAATGAATTTTAAGCCTTTTTAACGATATTGGGCCAAGTCCTTCAAATGAATTTAAAAGGGTTTGTTCCTAGTCGTTGGGCCAAGATGAGTTGGGCTTAGGATTGTTCTAAGTTTGAGTTGAGGCTTTGGGACTTAGAATTAGTGGGCCAGTCGCTTGAGCCAGTCCTTGACCGGGCCGAAGAAAAATAATGCATAGGCCCATGAATATACTTTTAATGTTATATGTATCATGTTATGTATTTTAAGTATGTAATGTTTTAAGAAAATTAGAATATATTGATGGGCCAAGGTTTTAAAGTTGCATGATTTTTACGAAACGCATGCATCATGAATGTTTAAATTATGTTAAGGCATGTATGAAAATGTTTTTGAGAGATTGAAGTGTGGTGGGGCAAAGTAACGATGAGAGTTAGCCGGGTATCCGGGCCCGGGGATCTCCTGTTAATGTATAACGATTATGAGACTATGGATCCATGTGATCAGGACATGGTGAAGTGGCAAGCATAGAGGTGTGATATATAGGGATCCCGAGGTAAGGTCGGGTGAACCACACCGTCACGTACGTTGGTTTATAGATTGATCAATCGAATTTAACGGATCTCACTTCATGGATTCGACTCGCATGTTCTTTTAAGTTATGTTATGTATTATGCTATGCCTTAACATATATGTTATGATGATTTATGTACGACTACAGCATGATTTAACGTTTTAAGGCCCTTTAATGCACGCATGTCATGAAAATTATGTTTATACGCTTATGTGCTTGTATGTGGTTTTACTATATGTAACTTGTTATTAGCGGATATAGCATGCTGGGCCTTTAGGCTCACTAGGTTTATATTGTGCAGGTGAGCATGATAATGTTGATGATATTACTCCGAACGGCGGTGAGGACGTCTGATGCTCCGCTGCGTCTGTTACCCCGTGACCGCTTAGTTATTTCATGTTACCTACTTTTAAACATGTTCAATTTTTCCGCAAACAGTTTTTGAGTACTCTGATTTTTATGGTTAGCTTTTGAGACGTGGACTAAGGATTTTTGCAGTCGTTTTATCGCATGTTGAGGTGTTATTTTAATGCTGAAGTTATGTTTTATTATTTATAGCTTTTATTTAATGTTATTCCACGTCGGTTTAAAAAAAAACTTTAGAGGTTTAGTATGTTTCAACTTGGTATCAGAGCGGTGGTTCTGGTGGTGTACTAGCCTGCTGCGTGGAGCTCGGAAGTCGCACTGCCAGTCAGTGAGTTTTATTTTACGCTTTATGTTTATGTTGTATGCTGCATGTTTATTTTTGCCTTAGTTTTACCTTAGATTTAAGGGTTAGACGCCTAGTCATGCACTTAGATTTATGTTATAAATATTTGGTGTACCAGAACAATGCCTCCCCGTCGCTATAGAGAGCAGCAGCAGGATGATGACTTGCCTCCTCCTCCACCACCACCAGTCCAGATGACGCCGTTTGAGAGAGATAACGTGGATATGTTAGCCAGGATTACTAACCTGTTGGAGCGTCAGACGGAGCGACACGGGAAGTCGCATGAGGAAGATGTTGCTGAGAGGTTCCGCAAGCAGGGACCCAAGGATTTTGCGGGGACTACAGACCCGCTAGTTGCTGAGTAGTGGAATCTGAGTAGAACTGTAGGACTTCTAGGACTTGGCTTGAGAACTTTGACGGATAGGGCTAGCGAACCTAGATTGGTTTTAGGTATCTAACTACCTTTTTGAGCTTTTGTATGGCCGTAAACGCGTGCCTATGTGCTGTGTTCATTTCGGGCGAGATTCGTGTGCTTGGTGTTACTACCCTTGCATTATTAGACCCAGGGGCGACTCACTGGTTTATTTCGAGTGCGTTAACGTAGAGGATGGGTATTACACCGGAGAGCTTGGGTATGGCTCTCGCAGTGACAGTTCCGTCAGGAGAGGAGTTGACGACGACCAGCGTGGTTCAGGGGTTGATGATGATGTTCCAAAATCATGCAGTCCAAGCATATTTAGTGGTATTGTCGATGTCGGGATTCGATCTCATCCTAGGCATGGATTGGCTGATAGAGTTCGGAGCAGTGATTGATTTTCAGAGGTGGACAGTTTCTATCAGACCGCCAGGGCAGGAGGCCTTCTTATTCGAGGCAGCGAGGAGACAACGGAAGCCCAGAATCATATCTTTCTTACAGGCCAGGAAGCTGGTTGAGCATGGATATCAGGCGTTCTTGGCCAGTGTTACTGCTCCAGGAGATTCAGCAGGCCCTTCGTTGCCTGATGTGGAGGTAGTCAGGAACTTCGCAAATGTTTTCCCCGACGATGTCGCAGGAGTTCCACCAGAGAGAGAGGTGGAGTTTTCATTGAGCTGATGCCGGGTACAGTGCCTAGTCTCTAAGGCACCGTACAATTGGCTCCTACTGAGATGATCTTTCTTACAGGCCAGGAAGCTGGTTGAGCATGGATATCAGGCGTTCTTGGCCAGTGTTACTGCTCCAGGAGATTCAGCAGGCCCTTCGTTGCCTGATGTGGAGGTAGTCAGGAACTTCGCAAATGTTTTCCCCGACGATGTCGCAGGAGTTCCACCAGAGAGAGAGGTGGAGTTTTCTATTGAGCTGATGCCGGGTACAGTGCCTATCTCTAAGGCACCGTAACAATTGGCTCCTACTGAGATGAAGAAGCTTAAGGAGCAAATTCAGGAGTTGCTGGATAAGGGGTTCATTCGCCCTAGTTTTTTTCCATGGGGCGGGCCAGTTATGTTTGTGAAGAAGAAGGATGGTAGCATGAGACTGTGTATTGACTAGAGCAGCAAGTTATACGCCAAGTTATACGCCAAGTTCAGCAAGTGCGAGTTTTGGCTAGAGCATGTGGCTTTCTTAGGGCATATTGTGTCGAGAGATGGGATTGCTGTTGACCCATCGAAATTGGAAGCAGTGCAGAACTGGAGGATTCCGAAGAATGCAGCGGATATTCGTAGTTTCTTGGGCTTGGCAGGTTATTATCGCAAATTCATCAAGGGCTTCTATTCTATTTCAGTGCCCTTGACGGCCTTGACCAAGAAGAATGCGAAGTATGTGTGGAGTGCCGACTGTCAGAGGAGCTTTGATCAGCTGAAGGAGGCCCTTACTTCAGCACCAGTATTAGCTATACCAGTGGACCACGAGGAGTTTGTGGTTTATACAGATGCTTCTTTGAGAGGATTGGGTACGGTTCTGATTCAGGGAGGAAAGGTTATTGCGTATGCGTCGAGACAGTTGAAGAGTTATGAGCAGAACTATCCGACGCACGATCTGGAGCTTGCAGCAGTAGTGTTCGCACTGAAGATTTGGAGACACTATTTGTACGGCGAGAAGTGTCAGATTTTCACCAACCATAAGAGCCTCAAGTACTTCTTCACCCATAAGGAGCTGAATATGAGGCAACGCAGATGTCTAGAGTTGGTGAAGGACTATGACTGTGACATTAGCTACCATCCGGGTAAGGCTAATGTGGTAGCAGACGCTTTGAGCCGGAAGACTTCAGTGGTGGCGTGTTTATCAGTAGAGCGACCTTACAGACCGAGATTCAGAGGTTTGGATTGGAGTTTTATTTTGGGGACTATGCACCTAGCCTCGTAGCACTCACAGTTCAGCCTACTCTTCGTGACCGGATTAGGGACGGCCCGGCTACAGATGAGCAGTTACAGCAGTGGAGACAGAGAGATGAGGCTAGAGGATGAGGTTTGTACACAGTCGAGGATGGGATTACTCGTTTTAGGGGTCGCATGTGGGTACCCAATACGGAGCAGTTGAGACCTGAGATCTTATCAGAGGCCCATGCATCAACGTATTCCTTTCACCCAAGGAGTACGAAGATGTACAGGAACTTGCAGACACTTTACTGGTGGCCAGGGATGAAGAGGGATATCGGACAATTTGTATCGGAGTGTTTGACTTGTCAGCAGGTCAAGGCAGAGCACCAGAGACCAGCAGGTTACTTCAGCCACTCCCTATCCCTGAGTGGAAATGGGAGAACATCACGATGGATTTTGTGGTTTGTTTACCCAGGAGTCCCTGAGGCTTTACGGCGATTTGGGCGATTGTGGATCGTCTCACCAAGTCCGCACACTTCCTACCGGTGAAGACCACCTTCACACTGATGCAGTATGCAGAGCTATACATTAGAGAGATTGTCAGGTTGCATGGAATACCAGTCTCTATTGTGTCAGATAGGGATTCCAGGTTTACTTCTGCGTTTTGGAGGAGCTTACATGCTGCATTGGGGACCAAGCTATCCTTCAGTACGGCTTTTCACCCGCAGACAGACGGCCAGTCGGAGAGAGTCATCCAGATTCTAGAGGATTTACTGAGAGCATGCGTGATAGATTTTCTGAGTGCGTGGGATTCTAGGTTGCCCTTGGTAGAATTCACGTACAATAACAGTTTTCAGGCATCGATTGGGATGGCTCCTTATGAGGCTTTGTACGGGAGGAGGTGTAGGTCTCCCGTGCGATATTGTGACCAGGATACGAGATCGGATGAGGACAGCACAGAGTCGTCAAAATAGTTATGCCGATCGTAGGCGACGAGATCTGGAGTTGGCAGTAGGGGACCATGTATTTGTGAGGATATCGCCTATGAAGGGCGTGATGCGCTTCGGCCGGAGAGGCAAGCTCAGTCCGAGATTCATTGGACCGTTTGAGATTCTGGAGAGGGTCTGTACGTTAGCATATCGTGTAGCACTACCACCCAGCCTGTCAGCAGCGCATAACGTGTTCCATATTTCGATGTTGCGGAAGTACATCCCGAACCCATCTCATGTGCTGGATTTTGAGCCGCTCCAGTTGGCGCCAGACTTATCTTTCGAGGAGCGACCAGTTCAGATCTTAGCACGAGAGGAGCGCAGGCTTAGGGCGTGGAGGATTCCGATGGTCAAGGTCCGGTGGCAGAATCACTCGGCAGATGAGGCTACCTGGGGGACCGAGGCCGATATGCGGACGCACTATCCAGAGCTTTTTGGTACGTAACTTAATTTCGGGGACGAAATTTCTATAAGGGAGGGAGAGTTGTAACGCCCGAAAAATCCTAATTACGTGAATTGAATGTATTACTAGGAGGAAAACCTTATTTTAATATGATTTGCATGTCATGTATGTGATTATATGATGATTTTATGCTTTACGTGTGCATGTCACCTTACAGTACGATTTGAGACCGATAAGCGGGGACGAGTGCGGAGACGACCAAATCGAAAATATTTTAATGTTTTAGCCCTTAGACATATTTTAAAGCAAAATATTTTTATTTTATGCACAATTTCCAAAATTATGAGATTTTATGCACGGTTATCGAGGGGGACCCGTTTTTCTCCTATACGGGCCATTTTTATGACTTTTACTACACTTTTAAATTTGAGAGGCCCTATATTACTAAAATTAAAGGCTTGAAGTCTGAATTTTAAACATTTTAAAGCCTTTTTAAGTAGAGGAGGGCTAGTATTATTAATGGGCTTCTATTTCTTTAAATAAAACAAGGTAGAAGGGCTTTTTAGTACACTTTTCATACTCCCTTCACCCTAATTTCGAAAATTACCCTAGCCTCTCCTCTCATCAGCCAAATTCAGCCTCCATCCTCCCCAAGGTGACCGAATTCTTGCAATTTTTGGATTGAAACTCTAAGGTGTGGTATCCTCCATTGTCCTCCACTCCGGTATCACGTATTTTCGCTTCTCTATCGATCAAGGCATGTTATATTCTTTCTTTTCTCATCATATAGATCATATTACACTGTTATTACAAAGATTATGCATGAATTTTATGTGAATGTTTCAGATCTCAATGTACATGTCCATGATCATATGTCTCTCTTCATGTGCACCTCACGGTTTTGAATTCTTTTGCATGGCTTCGGTTCATGGTCTGCTTGAGGGGTCAGGGCTCGTTTTTAAGTGGTTCATGGTGGTCCTAGGAGTGGATTTTCGTGGTTCGAAGTGGAGGTTTAAGGTTCAAACCGGTGGCTTGAAGTTTTACACCGTGCAGTGTGTGTTTACTATGTGTCGCGTGCGTCTGGTTCACAACCTTCGTGCGTCCAGTTGCGGCCACGGTTTGGGCCAAGGTTGATCTTGTTAGAACCACCTGGACCTGGGGGTGGTCCATTCGGAAGGGCTCTGGCAGTGGTGGCCGGAGCAAGGAGAACGAACGAGAATACCAGTAGGTGGTCGCGCGGCGTGCAGTATGGCTGGTGCGTCCACTTGCAGCGATTATTTATCCCTGATTAGGTCACGGTTTGAGGCAAGGTCGGTCACGTTAGAACCGTCTGGACCTGGGGGTGGATCATCCAGAAGGGCTCCGGTATTGGTGGCTGGATCAGGGAGAACGAACGTAAAAACCGGAGACTGGTCGCGGAGGCAGCTTGTGTAGGAGAGTGTATTTTAGGTTTAGGGTTGAGTGTTTGGTTTGGGCCGGTTCGTTTGGGACGATGGGTCGGTTCAATCGGGCCGGGTCGAGTGGTTTAAGTGTCGAGTTAATATTTGAAGTTCGGTACGAGTTATTTTATTTTTGGGCCGGGTTATTTTATTTTTAAAGTCCGGGTCGTTTTTGCCGGGTCAAGTAAACTTTTTAAGTTAAAATTAGTTTCCGGTCAAAATTATTTTTGGGTCAATGATTTTAAGTCAAAATCTATTTTAAGTTGCTGGATTTTTTAATTTAAATTAGGTTTTTAGCCAAATTAGTGGACTTTGGGCCGATATTTACTTTAATGAATTTTAATCCTTTTTAACGATATTGGGCCGAGTCCTTCAAATGAATTTAAAAGGGTTTGTTCCTAGTCGTTGGGCCAAGATGAGTTGGGCTTAGGATTGTTCTAAGTTTGAGTTGAGTCTTTGGGACTTAGAATTAGTGGACCAGTCGCTTGAGCCAGTCCTTGACCGGGCCGCAAAAAAATGCATAGATCCATGAATATATTTTTAATGTTATATGTATCAGGTTATGTATTATAAGTATGTAATGTTTTAAGAAAATTAGAATATATTGATGGGCCAAGGTTTTAAAGTTGCATGATTTTTATGAAACGCATGCATCATAAAAGTTTAAATTATGTTAAGGCATGTATGAAAATGTTTTTGAGAAATTGAAGTGTGGTGGGGCAAAGTAGCGATGAGAGTTAGCCGGGTAGCCGGGCCCGGGGATCCCCTGTTAATGTATAATGATTATGAGCCTATGGATCCATGTGATCACGACTTGGTGAAGTGGCAAGCATAGAGGTGTGACATATAGGGATCCCGAGATAAGGTCGGGTGAACCACACCGCCACGTACGTTGGTTTATAGATTGATCAATCGAATTTAACGGCTCTCACTTCATGGATACGACCCGCATGTTCTTTTAAGTTATGTTATGTATTGTGCTATGCCTTAACATATATGTTATGATGATTTATGTACTACGACAGCATGATTTAACGTTTTAAGGCCTTTTAATGCACGCATGTCGAAAATTATGTTTATACGCTTATGTGCTTGTATGTGGTTTTACTATATGTAACTTGTTATTAGCGGATATAGCATGCTGGGCCTTTAGGCTCACTAGGTTTATATGGTGCAGGTGAGCATGATAATGTTGATGATATTACTCCGACCGGTGGTGAGGACGTCTGATGCTCCGCTGCGGCTGTTACCCCGTGATCGCTTAGTTATTTCATGTTACCTACTTTTAAACATGTTCAGTTTTTTCGCAAACAGTTTTTGAGTACTCTGATTTTTATGGTTAGCTTTTGAGACGTTGTTACCTACTTTTAAACATGTTCAGTTTTTTCGCAAACAGTTTTTGAGTACTCTGATTTTTATGGTTAGCTTTTGAGACGTGGACAAAGTATTTTTGCAGTCGTTTTATCGCATGTTGAGGTGTTATTTTAATGCTGAAGTTATGTTTTATTATTTATAGCTTTTATTTAATGTTATTCCACGTCGGCTTAAAAAAAATTTAGAGGTTTAGTATGTTTCATCTGATACCACATGTTAGGGCCGAAGGATCAGATCTCAAGAAGCCGTACTAAATAACACAATAGATCGTGATATCTGAACCAATAAATAAAGCAAAGCGAGCGCTGCTACTGATAAATAAAAATTTTGCTCTGCTATAAAGGAGCTGCAATAGCTCATGGTTCTTGGACATAAACAGAGCACCGGAGACAGATCTGGTATGTAATAAAACATGCGAAAAACACCAGAAATGAATCCTAATTTTAAAACTCAATGCAAACAGAAATCTGTTCGACTGTGCAAGTGTGTGATTTGATGCGTGCGTCTTAATGTAAAATGCATATGCGGAATACTGTAGATAAAAGAATACAATACACTGATATTTGTTTCTGGAAGTTCGGAGCTCAATCTCCTACATCTCCACTTCTTCCTCCTTGGAAGGTTCCACTAGAAGAAGAGTCACCGAGCCTCGCTCCAGGTGAACTCCAAGCTTCAACAAGTGCACGCCAGCAACAACTATGTGTCTAACTAAACAAGAACTTGTTTAACGTCTCTGTTCAAAGACTAATGAGTCACCGAGCCTCGCTCCAGATGAACTCCTATCAGCACCAATGCACACCAGCCGTAACTGTGTGTCTAACTAATCAGGAACTTGTTTTACGTCTCTGTTCAAAGACTACAATGATAGTTTTGTGTTTGTGATTCACTCGCTAATCTAAATATCTCAACTCACACACTTGCACAGTCGAACAGATTTCTATTTAACAAAATCTGTTTTCATTGAGTTTTAAAATTAGGATTCATTTCTGGTGTTTTCCGCATGTTTTATTACATACCAGATCTGTCTCCGGTGCTCTTTTTATGTCCAAGAACCATGAGATATTGCAGCTCCTTTATAGCAGGGCAAAATTTTTATTTATCAGTAGCAGCGCTCGCTTTGCTTTATTCTATTGGATCAGATCTCACGGTCTGTTGTGTTATTTAGTACTGCATCTTGAGATCTGATCCTTCAGTCCTAACAAGTGGTATTAGAGCAGGTTGTTCTTGAACGAGCATTTATTTTAAAACGATTGAGCTATCTGTTTTAAAATGTTTTAAAATGCTTTAAAAGTGCTTTGATGGTATGCGGAAATTATTTCAGCTGCCGATGCTTTGTGTTTCTTTGAGCTTATATTATAAAAGATAGGGAGAGTTATTATTAATCCTTCATCTACATATATAAGCTAAAGGAGAAGCACAATATTAGCTATTTCAAAATCATATCATTCATGCATACGATTCTTCCCAAAATCTGTTTTGATTTTCAAAATCAAAATTCCTGCTGTCACGGTTTTTGGTGTGGCAGTGTAGGGAGAGATTCATTTTAAAATTCATCGGGAAGACCATATTTCTACCCCTTTTTGATTCCCACAAAAAGGGAGAGAATTGTTATTTTCATGCATATGTTATTTGATGTTTTGTGTAAATCAAAAAGGAAGAGATTGATGGATCTGGATAACAGATCCAGATCTGAGTTTTGAATTACACAAAACCTGTTTTTGTGTTTCTAACGTTTCTACTAAGTGTGCAGATGTTAGCTGGAAATACAACTAGAGAATTTGAATCAGACACTGTAGCAGAACAAGAGCTGAAAACAGTAAAACGCGATTTCAGTGGCCTAAACGAAGGAATTTGGCCGAAAAGAAGCTTAGGTCATCAAACAAAGTATGAGTTGTGCTCATTGGATCGTTCCGGAGGGAGTAGCACTGGTCTCATGCGAAAATATGCAAGTTGGTTCAGTTGAATCAGCTAGAATGAAATGAACCAGCTGGAACGATAAGAACCAGCTGGAGAGCTAAGCGGATGATGAACCAGCTGCAAGCGCTTAGGTGTACATGGATCAGCTGTTGATGGAAGCCAAAGTGGAGTCTGATCAGACGTTGTTTACATAAGTCTGATCAGACGTTGATATCTGGACCAGCTGGTGCACAAAGATGTAATTCAGATGATGTCAGATTTTGAAAAAAATTAAGCAGCCGTAGCTCTAAGCAGAAGATGCAATCAGCTGTTTCAAGCAGTCATCAGTTGCAAACAATCAGTCGAAGACAAAACACTCAGCTGTTGGCAGTAGTGTTGTAATGCGAAGAAGACAACAGCTGATGATCAGATGTCGAAGAAGAACAATTCAGACGATGGCTACAGTAATTCAGCAGCAAGCTACAATAAATCAGTCGCAAGCTAAAGTGGATCATGTAATCAGTCGTTGACAGAATGTGATTCAGTAGTTGCTCGAAGACAAATATGTTTAAATCAGCTGTAGCGCAAAGAAGAGTTTGAAGCAGACGTTGCGCTAAAGAAAAACCAGACGTAGCGAAAAGAACAGATCAATCAGCCATTGCAAGCATTCAGTTGTTCATCAGTAGTTTAACACAAAGAAGCGAAGCAGTTGACTAATCAGTAGTCAACTGCTGACCTTAATCAGCTGATGGAATAATCAACTGTTGGTATAGATCAGCTGCTGGAACATATAAGACAAATCGGAAGACGACAGAAAGCCTGCAAAAGAAAAGGACACAAGGACAATCCCTGTCGGTACTTTACAGAACATATTTTGAATGGGAAGAAAAGTGTGTCAAACGGGAAGAAATTTGAACAGAGGCTTTATATACGAGAAGAACGCCATTGAAGTGATATGGTTGTTGTTGCACAGAAAAGATTAAATCAAAAGGAGACAACAATCAAAGGGAAGATGAACCTGAAGCGAGGATGTCAACTATCATTCATAGAGAAGCTTATTGCATTTGACAGCTGAGCTAGAATTAGCTTTTATAGAAGCAACTGTTAGAATAGATGCCCAACTAGCCAACTTGTGGCTTGTGGGTTTATAGACTCTTGTATATGACAGTCTTTATATATGATATTCGCATTTTTCTTTTTGAAACAAAATTTATTTTTGTGCTCTGATAGTTATGCGGAATTTCAGCTGGTGCTTCATTTTTTTTAAAAATTGATTTGAGCTTATATTATAATAGATAGGGAGAGTTATTATTAATCTTTCTCTGCATATATAAGCTAAAGCAGAAGCACTCTTTCAGCTCTTTCAAAATCATATCATTCATGCATACGGTTCTTCCCAAAATCTATTTTAATTTTCAAAATCAAAATTCCTGCTGTCACGATTTTTGGTGTGGAAGTGTAGGGAGAGCTTCATTTTAAAATTCATCGGGAAGACCATTTCTACCCTTTTTTGATTCCCACAAAAAGGGAGAGAGTTGTTATTTTCATGCATATGTTATTTGAGGTTTTGTGTAAATCAAAAAAGGAGAGATTGATCGATCTGGATAACAGATCCAGATCTGAGTTTTGAATTACACAAAACCTGTTATTGTGTTTCTAACGTTTCTACTAAGTGTGCAGATGTTAGCTGGAAATACAAAAAGAGAAGTTGAATCAGATACTGTAGCACAACAAGAGCTGAAAACAGTAAAACACGATTTCGGAGGCCTAAACGAAGGAATTTGGCCGAAAAGCAGCTTAGGTCATCAAACAAAGTATGAGTTGTGCTCGTTGGATCGTTCCGGAGGGAGTAGCGCTAGTCTCATGCGAAAATATGCAAGTTGGTTCAGTTGAATCAGCTGGAATGAAATGAACCAGCTGGAACGATAAGAACCAGCTGGAGCGCTAAGGGGATGATGAACCAGCTGCAGGCGCTTTGGTGTACATGGATCAGCTGTTGATGGAAGCCAAAGTGGAGTCTGATCAGACGTTGTTTAGATAAGTCTGATCAGACGTTGATATCTGGACCAGCTGGTGCACAAAGATGTAATTCAGATGATGTCCAGATGTTGAAGAAAACGAATCAGCCGTAGCGCTAAGCAGAAGATGCAATCAGCTGTTGCAAATAGTCATCAGTTGCAAACAATCAGTAGAATACAAAACACTCAGATGTTGGCAGTAGTGTTGTAATGCGAAGAAGACAACAGCTGATGATCAGATGTCGAAGAAGAACAATTCAGACGATGGCTACAGTAATTCAGCTGCAAGCCACAGTAAATGAGTCGCAAGCTACAGTGGATCATGTAATCAGTCGTTGACAGAATATGATTCAGTAGTTGCTCGAAGACAAATATGTTTAAATCATCTCTAGCGTAAAGAAGAGTTTGAAGCAGATGTTGCGCTAAATAAAAACCGGACGTAGAGAAAAGAACAGATCAATCAGCCGTTGCAAGCATTCAGTTGTTGATCAGTAGTTGAACACAAAGAAGCGAAGCAGTTGACTAATCTATAGTCAACTGCTGAGCTTAATCAGCTGATGTAATAATCAGCTGTTGGTATAGATCAGCTGCTGGAACATATAAGCCAAATCGGAAAACGACAGAAAGCCTGCCAAAGAGAAGGACACAAGGACAATCCCTGTCGGTACTTTACAGAACATATTTGGAATGGGAAGAAAATTGTGTCAAACGGGAAGAAATTTGAAGAGAGGCTTTATATACGAGAAGAACGCCATTGAAGGGATACGGTTATCAGCTGATGTAATAATCAGCTGTTGGTATAGATCAGCTGCTGGAACATATAAGCCAAATCGGAAAACGACAGAAAGCCTGCCAAAGAGAAGGACACAAGGACAATCCCTGTCGGTACTTTACAGAACATATTTGGAATGGGAAGAAAATTGTGTCAAACGGGAAGAAATTTGAAGAGAGGCTTTATATACGAGAAGAACGCCATTGAAGGGATACGGTTGTTGTTGCACAGAAAAGATTAAATCAAAAGGAGACAACAACCAATGGGAAGATGAACCTGAAGCGAAGCTGTCAATTATCATTCATAGAGAAGATTATTGCAGTTGACAGCTGAGCTAGAATTAGCTTTTGTAGAAGCAAATTACCTAGTGTGTGAGAAATATAGAAACAGGGAGTTGAGCGTATTATTGTAAAAATATCACACACAGATTCACTCGCACATTTTCGTGAGTTGAGCTATTTAGATTAGCGAGTGAATCACAAACACAAAACTATCATTGTAGTCTTTGAACAGAGACGTAAAACAAGTTCCTGTTTAGTTAGACACACAGTTGCGGCTGGTGTGCATTGGTGTTGATAGGAGTTCATCTGGAGCGAGGCTTGGTGACTCATTAGTCTTTGAATTCTTTTTTAGTTAGACACAGTTGCGGCTGGTGTGCACTTGTTGAAGCTTGGAGTTCACCTGGAGCGAGGCTCTTTGACTCTTCTTCTAGTGGAAACTTCCGAGGAGGAAGAAGGGGAGATGTATGAGATTGAGTTCCGAACATCCAGAAACAAATATCAGTGTATTGTATTATTTTATCTACAGTATTTCGCATATGCATTTTACATTAGCACGCACGCATCAATCAAACACTTGCACAGTCGAACAGATTCTGTTTAACAGAAATCTGTTTGCACTGAGTATTAAAATTAGGATTCATTTCTGGTGTTTTCCGCATGTTTTTTTACATACCAGATCTGTCTCTGGTGCTCTGTTTATGTCCAAGAACCATGAGCTATTGCAGCTCCTTTATAGCAGCGCAAAATTTTTATTTATCAGTAGCAGCGCTCGCTTTGCATTATTTTATTGGATCAAATCTCACAGTCTGTTGTGTTATTTACTACTGCTTCTTGAGATCTGATCCTTCGGTCCTAACACAGACTATAATATGAATACGAATATCTGAGCTCTAAACTGATGTACAATTTCCTGAAATTTGATATAACTTAGAACATCTTAGAGTTATACCTTCGAATCAAAGCTAATGGAATGAAGAACTGGACTTGAGTATACAGTAGCAGTCCAGAGTGAACCTAAGTTGAATCTGTTCACCTAAGATTATCAAAAAGATCGCAATCATAAACCAGCTCAGAATAGAATCATATCTGGGCTATTTGCTCAACTTAGATTAGGGAAAGTCAATATGAATTAAACGATTAGACTTGATTACGATGGTCAAACAAAGTCAAATCAGTTTAGACACTGAAACCAGATCACGGGCTCAACACAGCTTGGAAAAAGAGACATATCGTGACTGAAGATCAGCTCCGAAAATTAAAAAGATCGTGAACTTAGCTCAATAATTACTAATAGTTTAGAAGATTTCTTTATTACGAAGCAAAACAAAATATCTAAGGAAACATCAAGAAACATAAAGTCGTAAGCTGCTTGTAAACTACTTGTAGTACATCCCAGAAATTTCAAGAAGAAACTAACTCAAGCATCGTAAAACATTTTCGAGCAAATTCCCTAAAACAAAACTCCAGAAAACCAATACTTCATCAAGAAATCATCTCTGTGTTTGAAAAATTCGAAACCTTTCTCAAACCTTTGAAACTGACTTAAACATACAAGAAGGGATCAATATATGTTTACAAATATGAAACAAGAAACAGAAGTTACTTGCCTTTAAGAACGAACAACGATTGACAGAGATTCATTTGGCATTGAACAGCTCACAAGCACGATCGGTTGCTTTGAAAAATTTAAAGCTTTGGTCGGTTTCTTTTCTTAGAGAGCACCGCTTCTCAAAAGTATTTTCCTTTAAATGAAGGTTTGTAAATGATTGTGAATAATGGTGTTTGCAAGTATTTATATGAAACATTTCAAAGATATTTTGAGCAACATTGTTCTTTTAAAGTGCTACTTCTAATTAAAACTGCTAACCCATTTTTAAAATGAAAATTTGGACCGAAAAGATTAGGTAAATTCAGTTCCGAGGTGAACCGAGCTTTTCTTGTTCGATCCGAAAGCTCTTGTAAACCGCTGCTCCTGAGCCGAAACTGGATCAGTGCAAACAAAATCTGATTAAATTATGAGACTTACAAATAGATTGGATTTATGGATTTATGGGCGTAAAAAATCGGTCAACTGTCTTTGGTCCAAACTTTCCACGATCCATGAGGTCCAAGAAGGAAATATTTTGTAATAAAATAGTCCAGCAGAAAATACGTGGAGCATGCGTTTGGTGTTCTCGAGTCTCGATATGCGATTGTGACATCCCAGCACGTGCTTGGAAAATTCATCTTTGCATGATATAATGGTATTGTGTATTATAATGCACAAAATGATCATCAAAGCTAAACGTGACCTTATTGCACCCATTCAAGAAAATGAGAGAAGCACCAGCTCTGGACATACAAATGGTTATCAATGAGCACATCAGATTTCAAGAGTTTATCGAATGATAAAGAAAAAAATGGTATACACTATGAAATGCTTTAATTGATCATATATGGGAAGAAATAGTTGCTAATATATTTGAAGTTAGATACATAATATATTGTTCAATTAAATTCTATATATTCAAGTTATTTGTCTATTTTATAAATAAATAATCTCTACTACTTTATGTTAAATAATAATACTGTTATTACAATTTATTATTGAAATAATATTTAAAAATATGTTGGATCTGTGTAACAGATTAAATCTAAATTTTGATAAACACCAAACCTGTTATTATATTTCTAACATTTTAATAAATGCGTAGGCCAAAGCTGAATCAACTCAATCACGAGCTGGTTCAGGATTAGACGCGAGCTGGTTCAGATCATGATAGGATCAATATGGCTCGAAAAACAGGCATAGGAGTTCAGAAGGGAGGGTTGAATGAACTCCTTGGTATTTTTAATTTTCGAAATCTTTAAAACAATTTTTACAAGCACCCGCTTAACTTAAATCCGAGTTATCAGATTTAAGATATCTCAGTTTTAATGCTGATTTCTTGGCTAACAATAAATGTGCGGAAATAAGCCAATCAATAAGTGAACAGTTAAAGCTTAAATAAATGCAATAATGTAAAAGTATAGAGTCAAGAGTTTGTTTATGGAAGTTCGAATATCAAATCATACGTCTCCCCTTCTTCCTTTTTAGGAATGTTCCACTAGAAGAGTTTGATGTTTACAGCCTCCGTAACCACCCAGTCACCGAGCCTCGCTCAATATGAACTCCTAGAAATCTCCAATCAACAAGCAGACGCAGCTGCTGAATACAAGTAATAATGATTTTGATCAAACGGCTTTGTGTAGCACGTTTGTTACATACTCAACAATGAATGATACAATGGAATGCAAAGCTATGAGCTGAAATCTCTGATTTTAACATAAAACTCGATTACACAAGGTAACCAGATCTCCAATCAACAAGCAGACGCAGCTGCTGAATACAAGTAATAATGATTTTGATCAAACGGCTTTGTGTAGCACGTTTGTTACATACTCAACAATGAATGATACAATGGAATGCAAAGCTATTGAGACTGTAAATCTTCTGATTTTAACAATAAAACTCGATTACACAAGGTAACCAGAAGATGTATCTCGAAGGTAATATCTGTGAAGGCTTGAACTGTGAAGTGTTCTTAGAGATTAGGATACTTGACTTAGAACAATTTCTGCAATGTAAATTTCCAGTAGCTGTTTGAGCTTTTTGAAAGATGACTTCAATGGACAAGAATGAGAGATTAGGCGAAAGTAAGCGAGAGCTTCTTCAATTCAAAATCCAGCTATTTATACACTTCGTCCACAACGGTCATTAAATCTCGCCAAGGAAACAACATCCCATATGAATATATGTCCAATGCATATCCTGCTCCACTAGAGGTAAATTGCGCCTCGTCAGAGCCAAATTGTCGTCTTTCCATATTTGTGCAAACACCGTAAAACGTCCTCTGTATACTGTGTACTATTTACCCAAAATCGTACAGACAGTGTCTCCTTAATTCCAGGCAATTGTACGATTCAATCTTCACGGTTGATTCCTTCCAATTTAAACATTTATAGTGCTTGAATCGATTCGTCGTTTGCGTCTGAACGTGTTCCCTTAATTTCTCTCATCGTTGTTTGTGTAGATACAGCTGAATAGATAAAGATACTTGTTAGGATAAAATTTATTAGTTTTGGTGATAACAAAATAAGACTAGTTGCTACTGGAAAATCAGCCGGTGAATTTAACAGGAGAACATTTTCAGCCGACTGGTGGTATTTCAGCAGATGGAGATTCTCTTCAGTAATCAACATATATCAGCCGTTGGAATAATCAGTCGTTGGTTTGTTTTCAGCAGTTGGACTTTTCAGAGGTAACCAGCAGTTGGATTCTTCCAGGGCAATCAGCAGTTTCATTAGTTGCAGGCGCAAGCATTTGAGAGTTAGCGTGTTTTGTTTAGGATTTCAAAACGACAGCGTTTGCATAAGTCAAAACGACAACGTTCAAATAAGTTGAAATGACAGCGTATTGAACTAGCGCTAGGATTCAGTCATTAGAGTTTGCGTTGGTATTCCAGCAGTTGCATTCTTCAGAGGAATTCAGCAGATAGTTGTTCACCTCAATAGTCAACTTAATTCAGCAGACAGACACTCAAATCAGCAGATGGCTACAGTATTCTTTTGATCCAGTCGCTGCTTCTCTTAATCGTTGTAACCAGCAGTAAGGGAGATATTTATAGTGATCAGCTGGTGCATAACTTTTGGGCATTGAAGCTATCAGCCGTTGCCTATCTTTCAGAGGTACAAGTAATCAGTTGTTGCATAAAATATGAATCGATTCAAACGTTCATATCAGAGGAAATCAAAGGTGGAGATTGCATCGTACATGTTCTTTAAATGAGGAGACAATATCAATACTATGTTAGGTATATAGTACACTATATCAGAGGGCGTTTTACGGTGTTTGCACAAATATGTAGAGATGCCAAATTTGCTCTGACATAGTGCGACTTGCCTCTTGGTGGAGCAGGATTTACGGCGTACGATTTGACAGAAATTCAAAAGGAGATTTTGTTGCCTTTGGAGAAATTAATGACCGTTGAGAACGAAGACTATAAATAGCAGAAGTTTGGATTGAAGAACTCTCTCTCGCTCTCGCTATTTTTTACTTGCCGTCAGTCTGCTAATTTTGAGTCTCAACCTTTCTCGAGCTTATAATCTACAAGAAGCCATTTTCACAAAGCTCAAACACTTGAAGAAATTCAACCGCTGATCTTCATAGATAAACCTTCGAGCCATCCTCTGATTCACCTTAGTTGAATCGATTTGCTTGTATAAGAAATAGGAGGATTTACAGTCTCATAGCATTGTATTCATTGTTATATCATTTGAGTCTGTAACGAACGTGCTCTTTAAAGCCGTTCGAAAAATATCATTCATTTGTAAAAACAGCAGCTGCGTCTGCGCTTTAGGTTGTGGTGTTGCTAGGAGTTCACTTTGAGTGATGCTCGGTGACTGGGTGTTTTGCAGAAGGCCTGTAATCCATCAAATCTTCTAGTGGAACCTTTCTGAAAAGGAAGAAGGGGAGACGTAGGATATTTATATCCGAACTTCCAAAAACGAACTCTTGACCTTAATCTTTTACTTAACGCATCTATTTATTGCCTTACTGTTCACTGATCGATTGGATTATTTTCGCACAATATTTGTTAGCCAAAAGATCAGCAGCTAAACTGAGATACCTTAAATCTGGTAACTCGGATTTAAGTTAAGCAAGGCACTTGTAAAATTGTTTTAAGGGTTTCGAAATTTTAAAATAGTAGGAGTTCATTAAACCCACCCCCCCCCCCTTCTGAACTCCTGCAGCTGTTTTTGAACCATATTGATCAAATCTTAGCATGTTTTCCAAGGAGGACGATGATTGGAAGATTCGCATGCAGGCGCATCTGGCTGCTCTAGATGATGAAATGTGGGTGGTTATCACTGAAGGACCGCTGAAAATAATGAAGCCAAATCTAGCTTTTGCTATAACAAATGACGAGCCTCAGTTCCTTGAGAAGGCCAGACGTGAGTATACAAGTGAAGACAAGAAGAAGGCCAACTTGGATAATGTGGCCAGGGATATCCTTTACAAGACGCTGGACAAGGACAAAAACATGTTCAGCAAAATCAAAACCTGCGCCACAGCTAAAGACATTTGGGAAAAGCTGACTCAAATCTTTGAGGGAAGTGACGAGACGAAGGAGAACAAGCTGACGGTTGCTCAGCAGAAGTATGAGTCCACCAAAATGAAGGATGGAGAAACAATGACATAGTTAGATGAGCGATTCAGCGACGTGGTGATTGAACTAACAGTCTGGGCAAAGAATACAGCAACAGAGATTTGGCGCTGAAGGTGATGAGAGCGTTGCCCAGGGAGTGGGACGTAAAGACGATGGCGATGAGCGAGTCGAAGGACCTAAACAAGTTGGAGCTTCATGACTTATTTGCCAACCTCAAAGCTTATGAGTTCGAGTTGGAAACAAGAGCAGAAGCTGCTCCATCTACCTCTCAGCCAACGAAAGCATTGGCAGCGACTACTACAGAACAGTGCTCTCCAAGCACAAGCAAGACTGCTGATCAACTCAGCGATGACGTCATGTCCCTCTTCGTTAAGAAGTTTGGGAAATTCATGAGAAGATCTTACAACCCTTCTTTTCAATATAATAATAAAAATGATAAAGTTGTATCTGACATGAAATGCTTTAACTGTGAACGTCTAGGGCATTTTGCAGCTGAGTGCAACAGAACCAATAAGGATGACAGATACAGAAGAGACGAGAAGAAGTAGGAGCGATACAAGCGAGATTACAAGACTGATGAAAGAGCTGTCGATAGATCCAAGGAGAGACAGATGAGGACAAGAGATGATAAGAGGACCAGCCGCAGGCATGACCGCAAAGTACTGGTGGCTGAGGAAAGCACCAAAAGCTGGCGGACACTGACTCAGAATCTTCATCCAACAGCTCCTCATCAAGCGACAGTGAACAGGAGGAGGTTCACTGTCTAATGGCTGACCAAACATCGGACGATGAGGTAATTGATTTCTCAAATGTTGAATTTATACGTGAGGATCTAGTTCAGGCACTGAACTATATGGTCCATGAGTACAAGAGTTTATCTCACACATTTGAGGAAATCAAGGCTGAAAACGCAAGCCTGAAAAATAGTTCAATTGAATCAAGTTCAGATGAGCTTGAGGATACTGACAGTTTGAAGACTGAGTTGAGTAAAGCTGAAGATATAAAATGATTTGTTGAGAAACGAATACAGAGAGCTCAAGGCCGAAGTTGAAAGATTAAATAAAGAAATGAGCTCCTGGAACCAATCGGCTCGTGCTCTCCACAAACTGCAAGAAAGCCAAAAGTTAGTATATGATAGAACTGGCTTGGGTTTCAGTAGTAATGAAAGCAGTGAAGGAGAAACAAGTACTCAATCACAGCTGGTATATGAAAAGTTCAACAAGATGAGCTTTGTCAAAGCCAACGTGATATATGACTGCTATGAGTCGATAACATTTGATGACAAGAACTCTCCCAAGTTGAACGATAATGGAAAAGCTGGTATCAGTTTTCAAAAACCTGAGAATTCCAAGACCAGCTGGCTAAAGAACAAGCTGGACAAGGATAAAGCGAAAGCTGGTTCCAAGTCTTTTGTTCCCAACCAGTCGAGGCGTAATTCAAGGAAGGCAAAATCTGGTTGCACAAAGGCTCAACCGAGGAGAGATCTAAGTGGTCATAATATGAAATCAAAACTCAACAGATCTCACAATTATGCACAGACCCTTAATGATACTTATACTGGAAAAACTATCAAGGTAATTCAAGTATGGGTCCCGAAAGGGATAATCCGATAAGGACCCAAGTAAAATTGGGTACCAAAAGCTGGTTTTATGATTGCAGGATAACAGGTACGAACCACCTGATGTATCAAACTTGTGGTACCTGGACAGCGGCTGTGCAAGACATATGATAGGAAATCGAAAGCTGCTATCAGACGTCATTCCACACAAAGGCGCAAAGATAGTCTTTGGTGATAACGCATACGGTAACACTGTGGGTAAGGGTAAGCTTATCCACGGTAACATCTCTATCTCAGATGTCCTAGTTGTTGATAACCTTCGTTATAACTTGATTAGCATTAGTCAGCTGTGTGACAAAGGTTATACAGTCCAGTTTCAACAACACACATGCACGGTTCAGAGTCCAAGTGGTCTGACTGTATTGGTAGGCATACGTTCGGGGTAATACTTACATAATCAATTGGTCAGATCAGCTGGAATCTGAGCATTTGTGCCTTGCAGCTGGTTCTTCCAAGAGCTGGCTGTGGCATCAAAGAATGAATCATATTGCATTCAAAACACTTGCTAAATTGAGTCAACATGATATGGTTTCTGGTCTGCCAAAAATTAGTTTTTGTAAGGATAAGATCTGTGCAGCATGTCAGCTGGGTAAGCAAATTAAATCGACTTTAAAAAATAAAGGCGGAAAACGTACTACCAATTGCCTTGAGCTCTTGCATATGGATCTTTTTGGTCCTATTTCAGTAACGAGCTTAGGGGGAACGAATTACACCCTTGCAGTTGTTGATGATTTTTCAAAATATACTTGGATGTTGTTTTGAAAAGCAAAATCTGAAACCGCCTATCAGCCGATACGCCTTTTGAAACATTTACAAAATGACAGATCTTGTTCAGTCAACCGGATAAGAAGTGATCGCGGTATTAAGTTTCTAAATTTTAAATTGACTTCTTATCTGGAAGACTTGGGGATAAAGCATGAGCTCTCAGCAGCTAGAACTCCTCAGCAAAACGGGTTAGCTGAAAGGAGAAACCGCAGTTTAAAAGAAGCTGTTAGGTCAGTGATCGCATATTCCGGTATTTCACAAAAATTCTAGGCAGAAGTAATTAACACAGCGTGTTACACTCAGAACAGATCGATGATTAATTGGATGCACGATAAACCCCATATGAGATTTGGGATGACAGAACCTGATATTTCTTATTTCAGGGTGTTTGGGTGCAAATGTTTCATTCATAACAATGGCAAAAAGCATCTAACAGCCTTTGAATATAAATCTGATGCAGGTATCTTCTTAGGATATTCAGTCGTGAGCAAATCATATCGAGTGTTCAACAACCGAAGCCTGACAGTTGAGGAATCAGCACACGTGGTATTTGATGAAACAAGGTTCAAATCAAATTCAGCTGCAAGGCTACATGATTTGTGTTCACGTCTGGAGTCAACAAGTCTTGAAGAATCAGACGACGACGTGCCACAAAGATATTCATCTTAGGAAGAACAACCAGCAGTGGTCACAACGCATAACATTTCACAACAAGATCTAAATCAGACAGTTGGAGGTACTCGAAAATAACCTCCATGGATTTAATCCAACTCTCAGCAATTAGTGGATCAGTAGTTCCACTAAATTCCTTAGGCTTCTGGCGCCTAAATTTCTCTTGGGGGTCATCGTTAGTTGGTCCCCTGCTGCTGGAAGATTGGCCATTGCCTCTGTTGTTATTTTGTTCTACCAGCATTCTTAACAATTGAGTGATGTTAGCATTGTTATCACTCTCAGTTTCTTCTAGAGGAATACTGCTTCTAGTTCTTCTTCGTCCTCTTCCTGACATTCTATATTCTATAGCCCATAATCCACCACATGCATAAATCAGAACATGCTAAATAATTTAAAGACAATGCTCTGAAAATAAACTCACAACTTAGCAGAACAGACGATGAACATTGATCCAGCTGATGGTGCGTGTGTTTATCTCAGGAACGTTGCTCTGAGCTAAATGATAATTCGCTATAGGTTGTATTTCCTATAACTTGAAAGGAACAAAACAAACGACAAGCTCAAAGATCAGCAGGTACTTAAGTTGCGCGCTAACTGCTAAAAACATTTGCGGAAAAACAGTTTGTATTGATAAATTGTAATTGCGATTACAACAGCTGCTATTCTAAGTAAATATACAACCGTTGCTACTGATCTAATACAGTACAATCTATTCAAAACGATACAAATTAGACACGGAAAACGTAGGCCTTGGATAAACACAACACCCAGCTGTTGGTCTCAAGTTTCACCTGTTGTTCGTTCTTCAGCTGTCGTACCTGCACCATTTTAAAAGCTAGTGAGCCTAAAGGCTCAGCAAGTAAAACCTTAATAATAACAATTTCATAAACGCAGGCAGACATATGAACATTCATAAACAATTCAATCGTAATATTAAAGACAGGGGATAATAGCCCAGCTCTAACACCATTTCCTTTTCTTTAGATTATGGCATATAAGCTCCTCATGGTCCATTATGCACTTTGATCAAAATGACTCCCGATATCAGTTTTAGCATATAGCTCGTTATGAAAGGGCAGTCGACATCTCGACAACTGCTCACCCTTCTCGTTGGTGACCGTCAACTATCTATGCCATAATCTTAAAATAAACTTTGATCCATTACATTCTTTCGTAAAACATTTCTGTAAATCATCGGGTTCTATCATTGTAAACATTTGCTTCCCATTTTAAAACTTTACTGAGTATCGAATTCGACTTTGGAAACATATCGTTGAAATGAAACTGGTGAAAGGAAAACCAGTCGCAAGAAATGGAACAGCACTTATGAAACCTCTGCTGCTTACAACTATCGCTAAATGAACCAGCTGGAATAAACAAAACCAGCTGCAAGACTTGTTTTAAAAACAATCGTATTTAAATGAAACGATGTCATTGGAGAAATCAGCAGATAGGATAACAAGACTACCTGCTGATATTTTATGACTTAAAGAAACGACGTCGTTAGCGCATCAATCAGTCGCAAAGAAAAGCGCTAACACGATTATATTACTGAATAGTACCAGTCGCAAGACTAATACCAGCTGAATTGAACAGTACTTAGAAACAAATAAAGCAACTACTGAACTATTACAATGGAATGCATCTGCTGGTGAACAGTGCATATGCTGATTTTATGAAGACAACGCAACTGCTGAATTCTAACAAAAGAAATGCAGCTGCTGATTTTACAATAACAATGCAGCTGCGGATTCCTAACAAAGAATCGCAACTGCTGACTTTAACAAGGAAATATGCATCTGCTGATGAACAGTGCATCTGCTGAAATTTACGAAAAACACTTGCAATATCGAAACAATAATCGCGCTACCAGCCGTCGCCTATTAAACCAGACTTTATACTGATTCAACCAGCAACTACTGATTACACAATCATCAAACTCCGACATTACAGCAACAAGGAAAAACATTCGTAAACATAACAATACAGCTGCTGAATCTTAACAAGTAGATACAGCTGCTGAAACATAACTCGACATTCGTAATATCAAAACAACAACTATGCCATCAGCTGTTGCCTATCAAACCATACTTACAATGATTCAACCAGCAACTACCGATTACATAGTTATCAAATTCTGATATTACAGATACTGCGAGAAGAACATTCATAACATTTCTGGAAATAAATTCGAATCCTGAGTACATTTAAAACTTCATTTACAGATACTGCGAGAAGAACATTCATAACATTTCTGGAAATAAATTCGAATCCTGAGTACATTTAAAACTTCATAAACTTTCTGGAAAATAAACTGGAAGCATCATAAACATCAAAACATCATTTTCGAACCCATCTTTCTTTCCTTTTTCATGTCTAAATCATTTCAAACATGAACTTTAAACATAATTTGAACATACAGGCAAGCAGATCCATAGAACAACAATATAAGATTTAAATGGTGTAGCAAAGGATCAGCTTTTACTTGCCTTAATCAAAGCTTTGCGTCAACAGCTACTTCCTGCAGAACTTCTCCCTTTGAGCAACGCACGAACTCTTCTGGAAATTCTTTGAAGAACACTTTAAAACTTTTCTTTGCAAAGTGATGAAAATCTTACTTTGAAAATAGGTTTTTATATGAAAGGGATTAGTGGCAAGCTACTTGTGAAATCAAGCATGACGCACCTCTAAAATTTAGTAAAAATTCCCTTCATATCATTTTAATTTGTAAAACACTAAACCTTCTTCTAAAGAAAGCATTTCACCTCCTTAAAACATTTTCCAATCAATTTAAAATTCAGCTCGTGCATCGCTCATTGGAGTTGCCTGCAGGTACCAGCCGCAGCGCTCAGCCACAACGTATCCTACTTGCTGACATAAATAAATCAGCAGATACATAACTTTAAAAATTGCCTATTTGGCCCATTAAATCAATAAAATGCATAAATGTGGTCCTATGGATTTTGGGGCGTTACAACTTGCGTTACAATCTGATAAGTATCAGTCAACTTTGTGACAAAGGTTTCCTTGTTAATTTCAACAACACACGTGCACAGTTCAGAGTCCTAGTGGTCTGACTATGTTGGTAGGAAAACGTTCGGGGAATACCTACATTATCGACTGGTCAGATCAGCAGGCACCTGAACAATTGTGCCTCGCAGCTGGCTCTTCCAAGAGCTGGTTGCGGCACCAGAGAATAAATCATTTGCATTTTAAAACAATTGCTAAATTGAGTCAACATGATTTGGTTTCTGGTCTGCCAAAAATCAGTTTTTCAAAGGACAAGATTTGTGCAGCTTGTCAGCTGGGAAAACAAATAAAATCCACTTTCAAAAACAAAGGCGGTAAACGTTCTTCCCGTTGCCTTGAGCTCTTGCATATGGATCTCTTTGGTCCTATTTCAGTCACGAGCTTAGGGGGAATGTCATACACCCTTGCTGTTGTTGATGATTTCTCAAAATATACTTGGGTGTTATTTTTAAAAGCAAAATCTGAAACCGCCGACCAGCTGATAAAACTTTTAAAACGTTTGCAAAATGACAAGTCTTGTTCAGTCAACCGTATAAGAAGTGATCGGGGTACTGAATTTCTAAATTAACTTCTTATTTGGAGGACTTGGGAATAAAGCATGAGCTATCAGCAGCAAGAGCTCCTCAGCAAAACGGGTTAGCTGAAAGGAGAAACCGCACTCTTAAAGAGGCTGCTAGAGCTATGATTGCATATGCCGGCATTTCTCAAAAATTCTGGGCAGAAGCATTTAACACAAGTGTTATACTCAAAACAGATCAATGATTAATAGGATGCACGATAAAACCCCCTATGAGATCCGGAATAGCAAGAAACCTGACATTTCTTATTTCAGGGTGTTTGGATACAAGTGTTTCATTCATAATAATGGCAAGAAGCATCTAACAGCTTTCGAACCTAAATCTGATGCAGGTATCTTTTTAGGATATTCAGCAGTAAGCAAAGAATTTTGAGTGTTCAACAATCGAAGCTTAACGGTTGAAGAATCAGCACACGTCGTGTTTGATGAAACCAGCTTCAAGTCAAATTCAGCTTCAAGCTTACACGACTTGTGTTCACGTCTGGAATCAACATGCTAAGGGAAGATGCAATGATTTGGTGGGAAGGAGTCAAGATGTCTGTGGATCTGCTGAATCTCACCTGGGCAGATTTCAAGCGAGTATTCCATGAGCAATACTTCACAGCGGGAAAAAGATCTGAATTGAAGAGGGAATTATTGACCCTCAAACAAGGGAGTTTAACCGTACAGGATTATGTGCGGAAGTTTGAGAGAGGGTGCTATTTCGTGCCATTAATAGGGAGTGACCCAGAAGAGAAATTGAGTCACTTCGTGGAAGGGTTGAAGCCTATGTTAAAATGAATGTTAGGCTGTCAGTGCCAAGAATTTACAGGGAAGCAGTGGATAGAGCCCTGCAAATTGAAAGAGATTGGAAAGATCTTGATGAAGAAAGGCAGCCCAGAAGAGAAATTGAGTCACTTCGTGGAAGGGTTGAAGCCTATGTTTAAAATGAATGTTAGGCTGTCAGTGCCAAGAATTTACAGGGAAGCAGTGGATAGAGCCCTGCAAATTGAAAGAGATTGGAAAGATCTTGATGAAGAAAGGCAGCAAAAGAGACAAGCCTTTCAGCAGAACGACCCGAGGCCATTTAAGAAACAGAACAAGAACCAGCAGAGGCCTCAGGAGCAAAAGCCTCTACCAATTCAACTTATAAGTTCTGTTCCTGCTGGTAATGATAGAAAAGAATGTCCTAAATGCCATAAGAATCATTTGGGACAATGCAGACTGGGACAAAACGTCTGCTATAAGTGTGGAGTGCCTGGACATATTATGAGGAATTGTCCAAAATCCAAGCAGCTGGTGACCAGCAGAGCCTTTGTCGTGACAGCTGATCAAGCTCCTCCAGACTCAACAGTGGTCACAGGTGAAATTTCAATAGCTGGATTTCCTTCTCTAGCTTTGTTAGATTCAGGAGCCACGCATTCATTCATTTCTGCTGAATTTGTTAAGAAATTGTCAATTCAGCCGGAGCAAGTAATGATAGGTTATTGTGTGTCGGTACCATCAGGGAAAAAGCTGGTATCACACGAGCTGTTTAGAAGTTTAGAACTTAAACTTCAAGGGCATAAGATTAATGCTGATTTAATTGTATTACCAATGCCAGAATTTGATTTAATTTTGGGAATAGATTGGCTAACTAAGTATGGGGTAGTAATTGACTTCAAACTACGAACGATAGCTGTCAACCCACCAGGAAAAGTGTCATTTCAGTTTTTGGCCAAACAGGTTAATAAAATCCCTTCAATTATATCCTCATTAGCAGCAACTGATAGACCCCAGCTGTTAAATGTAGAGGTAACAAATGAATTCCCTGAGGTTTTTCCAGAAGATATTCATGGATTGCCACCGGACAGGGAGTTGGAATTTTCGATTGATTTGGTTCCAGGAGCTGCTCCAGTATCTATACCACCATATCGACTAGCTCCAACAGAGATGAAAGAATTGAAAGAACAGATACAAGATCTGTTGGAGAAAGGATTTATAAGACCAAGTACTTCTCCATGGGGAGCCCCTGTTCTATTTGTTAAGAAGAAAGATGGAAGTATGGGATTATGCATAGATTACCGAGAGCTAAACAAATTGACAATTAAGAATAAGTATCCATTACCTAGGATAGAAGATCTTTTTGACCAGTTAAGAGGGTCAGTAGTATTTTCTAAGATCGACTTGAGGTCTGGATATCACCAACTGAAGATTAAGGCAACTGATGTTTACAAAACAGCCTTTAGAACTAGGTATGGCCATTACGAATTTTTGGTTATGCCCTTTGGACTTACGAATGCTCCATCAGCATTTATGGATTTAATGAATAGGGTATTTCAACCATACTTAGACCAGTTTGTAGTTGTATTTATCGATGACATCTTAGTCTATTCTAAGACTCAGCAGGAGCATGTTCAACATTTAAGAATCGTGCACCAGATTTTGAAAGATAAACAGCTGTTTGATAAATTCAGCAAATGTGATTCTTGATGGAGAAAGTATCATTCTTAGGACATATAATCTCTAAGGATGGTATAGAAGTCGACCCTGCTAAAGTTGAAGCGGTTCGCGACTGGCCAGCACCAAAGAGTGTCACAGAGATAAGGAGTTTTTTGGGTTTAGCTGGATATTATCGACGATTTAGCCAAGGATTCTCAAAGATTGCTGTTCCTTTGACTACGCTAACAAGAAAGCAAGTGAAGTATAATTGGACAGGAGAGTGTCAAGCCAGTTTTGACAAGTTGAAGCAAGCGCTGATTGAAGCCCCTGTGTTGACAATGCCAACTGATGAGGGAAAATTTGTAATATACACTGATGCGTCTAAGTTGGGATTAGGAGCTGTTCTGATGCAGGATCGTAAAGTTATTTCATACGCATCTATACAGCTGAAAGATCATGAGAAGAATTACCCAACTCATGACTTAGAACTAGCAGCTGTTGTCTTTGCCCTTAAGATATGGAGGCACTACCTTTATGGGGAGAATTGTGAGATCTTTACTAGATCATAAGAGTTTGAAGTACTTCTTTACCCAGAAAGAATTGAATATGAGGCAGAGGTGATGGTTGGAGATTAGGAGCTGTTCTGATGCAGGATCGTAAAGTTATTTCATACGCATCTATACAGCTGAAAGATCATGAGAAGAATTACCCAACTCATGACTTAGAACTAGCAGCTGTTGTCTTTGCCCTTAAGATATGGAGGCACTACCTTTATGGGGAGAATTGTGAGATCTTTACAGATCATAAGAGTTTGAAGTACTTCTTTACCCAGAAAGAATTGAATATGAGGCAGAGGTGATGGTTGGAGCTGGTTAAAGATTATGATTGCACTATCAGTTATCACCCAGGACAAGCAAACGTGGTAGCTGATGCCCTCAGCAGGATTAGCGCAATTGACTGTCCAGCAGCCGTTGGCAAATGAAATTGAGAGGTTTGGACTTGAAATAGTGTCCAGCAGCAGCAGTTGAAGTAATGGGTCCAGCAGGATAGATAAAGAGGCAGCAGTCTCTATTTACAGAGGAAGGAATTGTTAGGTACTTGGGCAGAATCTGGGTGCCTCAAGTAGATGATTTAAGAGCTGAACTTTTGAAAGAAGCTCATACAACTCCATATTCAGTACATCCAAGAAGTACGAAAATGTACAAGGACCTCCAGCAGTTGTATTGGTGGCCAGGAATGAAGAGGGATGTTGCAAGATTTGTAGCTGAATGTTTAACGTGCCAGCTGGTGAAGGCTGAACACCAGCGACCAGCAGGATTGTTGAAACCACTTCCGATTCCAGAATGGAAGTGGGAAAGTATAGCGATGGATTTTGTGACTGGATTGCCAAGGATGGTTAAAGGATTTAACTCCATTTGGGTTATAATTGATAGACTCACTAAGTCTGCTCATTTCGTACCAGTTAAAACAACATATGAGGTGAGCAGGTATGCTGAATTGTATGTTAAAGAAATAGTGAGGCTACATGGTGTTCCAATTTCCATTGTATCAGACAGAGATCCTAAGTTCACATCAGTCTTTTGGAAAAGTCTACACAAGGCTATGGGTACAAAATTGACGTTCAGCACTGCGATTCACCCTCAAAGTGGATTTTTCAGCAGGATGGGATTTGAGTTTGCCACTGGTAGAGTTTGCCTACAATAACAGTTTCCAAGCTTCGATTCAAATGGCTCCATATGAAGCTTTGTATGGCAGAAAGTGTAGAACACCACTTCACTGGGATGAAGTTGGTGAAAGAGCTGGTTTGGGACCAGATGTTGTGGAGCAAACAGCAGCAGCTGTTAGAAGAATAAGATAAAGAATGAAAACAACTCAAAGTCGGCAGAAGAGTTACGCAGATAATCGAAGAAGGGAGCTGAATTTTGAAATAGGTGATCGAGTATTTTTGATAATAGCTCCAATGAAAGGAGTTATGCGTTTTGGAAAGAAAGGGAAGTTGAGTCCAAGGTATATTGGAGCATACGAGATTTTAGAGAAGGTAGGAACGCTCGCCTATCGACTAGCGCTGCCTCCACAAATGTCAGCAGTGCACAATGTTTTTCACGTATCAGCTTTGAGGAAATATATTCCCCACCCTTCGCATGTGCTGAGTTATGAGCCAATTCATTTAGCACCAGATTTAAGCTACGAAGAGCGACCAGAAAGAATTCTCCTCCGAGAAACTAGAAGATTAAGAAACCGTAGTATTCCTATGGTTAAGATACAATGGTCCAACCAGTCGGAGCGAGAAGCAACGTGGGAAACAGAAGCTGATATGCTAAGTCTTTACCCGTATTTATTTGGTACGTAAATTTCGAGGACGAAATTTCAATAAGGAGGGTAAAGTTGTAACACCCAAAATCCATAGAACCACATTTATGCATTTTATTGATTTCATGGGCCGAATAGGCAATTTTTAACGTTATGTATCTGCTGATTTATTTATGTCAGCAAGTAGGATACGTTGTGGCTGAGCGCTGCGGCTGGTACCAACAGGAAACTCCAATGAGCGATGCACGAGCTGAATTTTAAATTGATTGGAAAATGTTTTAAGGAGGTGAAATGCTTTCTTTAGAAGAAGGTTTAGTGTTTTACAAATTAAAATGATATGAAGGGAATTTTTACTAAATTTTAGAGGTGTGTCATACTTGATTTCACAAGTAGCTTGCCACTAATCCCTTTCATATAAAAACCTGTTTTCAAAGTAAGATTTTCATCATTTTGCAAAGAAAAGTTTTAAAGTGTTCTTCAAAGAATTTCCAGAAGAGTTCGTGCGTTGCTCAAAGGGATAAGTTCTGCAGGAAGTAGCTGTTGACGCAAAGCTTTGATTAAGGCAAGTAAAAGCTGATCCTTTGCTACACCATTTAAATCTTATATTGTTGTTCTTATGGATCTGCTTGCCTGTATGTTCAAATTATGTTTAAAGTTCATGTTTGAAATGATTTAGACATGAAAAAGGAAAGAAATATGGGTTCGAAAATGATGTTTTGATGTTTATGATGCTTCCAGTTTATTTTCCAGAAAGTTTATGAAGTTTTAAATGTACTGAGGATTCGAATTTATTTCCAGAAATGTTATGAATGTTCTTCTCGCAGTAGCTGTAATATCAGAATTTGATAACTATGTAATCGGTAGTTGCTGGTTGAATCATTATAAGTATGGTTTGATAGGCAACGGCTGATGGCATAGTTGTTGTTTTGATATTACGAATGTCGAGTTATGTTTCAGCAGCTGTATCTACTTGTTAAGATTCAGCAGCTGTATTGTTATGTTTACGAATGTTTTTCCTTGTTGCTGTAATGTCGGAGTTTGATGATTGTGTAATCAGTAGTTGCTGGTTGAATCAGTATAAAGTCTGGTTTAATAGGCGACGGCTGGTAGCGCGATTATTGTTTCGATATTGCAAGTGTTTTTCGTAAATTTCAGCAGATGCACTGTTCATCAGCAGATGCATCTTTCCTTGTTAAAGTCAGCAGTTGCGATTCTTTATTAGGAATCAGCAGCTGCATTGTTATTGTAAAATCAGCAGCTGCATTTCCTTTGTTAGAATTCAGCAGTTGCGTTGTCTTCATAAAATCAGCATATGCACTGTTCACCAGCAGATGCATTCCAATGTAATAGTTCAGTAGTTTCTTTATTCGTTTCTAAGTACTGTTCAATTCAGCTGGTATTAGTCTTGCGACTGGTACTATTCAGTAATATAATCATGTTAGCGCTTTTCTTTGCGACTGATTGATGCGCTAACGACGTCGTTTCTTTAAGTCATAAAATATCAGAAGATAGTCTTGTTATCCTATCTGCTGATTTCTCCAACGACATCGTTTCATTTAAATACGATTGTTTTTAAAACAAGTCTTGCAGCTGGTTTTGTTTATTCCAGCTGGTTCATTTAGCGATAGTTGTAAGCAGCAGAGGTTTCATAAGTGCTGTTCCATTTCTTGCGACTGGTTTTCCTTTCACCAGTTTCATTTCAACGATATGTTTCCAAAGTCGAATTCGATACTCAGTAAAGTTTTAAAATGGGAAGCAAATGTTTAAAATGATAGAACCCGATGATTTACAGAAATGTTTTACGAAAGAATGTAATGGATCAAAGTTTATTTTAAGATAATGGCATAGATAGTTGACGGTCACCAACGAGAAGGGTGAGCAGTTGTCGAGATGTCGACTGCCCTTTCATAACGAGCTATATGCTAAAACTGATATCGGGAGTCATTTTGATCAAAGTGCATAACGGACCATGAGGAGCTTATATGCCATAATCTAAAGAAAAGGAAATGGTGTTAGAGCTGGGCTATTATCCCCTGTCTTTAATATCACGAATGAATTGTTTATGAATGTTCAGATGTCTGCCTGCGTTTATGAAATTGTTATTATTAAGGTTTTACTTGCTGAGCCTTTAGGTTTACTAGCTTTTAAAATGGTGCAGGTACGACAGCTGAAGAACGAACAGCAGGTGAAACTTGAGACCAGCAGCTGGGTGTTGTGTTTATCCAAGGCCTACGTTTTCCTTGTCTAAGTTGTATCGTTTTGAATAGATTGTACTGTATTATATCAGTAGCAACGGTTGTATATTTACTTAGAATAGAAGCTGTTGTAATCGCAATTGCAATTTATCAATACAAACTGTTTTTCCGCAAATGTTTTTAGCAGTTAGCGCGCAACTTAAGTACCTGCTGATCTTTGAGCTTGTCGTTTGTTTTGTTCATTTCAAGTTATAGGAAATACAGCCTATAGCGAATTATCATTTAGCCCTTCTTTTATTCGAAAATTTTTATTTACCCAATTATCGTGGCCCCGTTGGGTTCGGGCGTCACAAAAGTTATCAACAAAAAGAATATCAGAAATAGAAATGTTACCATGGGTAAGCTTACCCTTACCCACAGTGTTACCGTAAGCATTGTCTCCAAAGACTATTTTTGCTCCTTTGTGAGGAACAACGTCTGTTAACAGCTTGGGATTTCCTGTCATGTGTCTCGCACATCCACTGTCTAAGTACCAGATTGTTGATGCATTGGCTGCTGCTTTGTACCTGTTACCATGCAATCATAGACCCAGATTTGAATAATCCTTACGGTTTTTCCAGTTCTAGGATCCACAAAGGTCTGTGCAAAATTGCGTGCTGGTCTTTTGAATTTTGATTTGATATTTTGACCATGTGGATTCCTTCGGCTGGTTTCTTGTCCATTCAGTTTTTGCCTTCTTCGAATAATGCCTCGGCTGGTTGGGAACAAAGAATTTTGGACCAGCTTTCGCTTTGTCCTTGTTCAGCTTGTTCTTTAGCCAGCCTGGCTTTGAATTCTCAGGCCTTTGATACCCAACGCCGACTTTGCCTTTTCCTTTACGATCCAGCTGAGAAGTATCCTGGTCATCATATCGTATCGATTCAAGGCAATCATGTATCACATAAGCTTTGACAAAGCCCATTTTATTGAACTTGTCATACACTGGTTGTGACTGAGTACTTGTCTCTCCACTGCTTTCGCTATTACTAAAACCTAAGCCAGTTCCATCAAGTGCTGACTTTTGGATTTCTTGTAATTTTTGAAAAGCACGTGCTGATTGGGTCCAGGAGCTCATTTCTTTAGTTAATTTATCGACTTCAGCCTTGAGCTCGCTGGACTCACTTCTCAACAATTCATTCTCAATTCTCATCTTACTCAACCCAGTCTTTAAACTATCAGTATCCTCAAGCTCATCAGAACTTGATTCAGCTGAATTATTTTTCAGACTTGCGTTTTCAGCTTTGATTTCCTCGAATGTGTGAGATAGAGTCTTGTACTCATGGACCATATCATTCAGTGCCTGAACTAGATCCTCACTTGTAAATTAAGTATTAGCAAAGTTGAATACCTCGTCATCCGATGCATGATCAGCCATGAAACAATGAACTTCCTCCTGTTCACTGTCACTTGAAAAGGAACTGCTGCTGGATGACTCTGAATTGCTGTCTGCCCAGCTCTTTGTGCTTTCTTCAGCCATCAGCACCTTGCGGTCATTCCTTCGACTGGATTTCTTGTTGCTGCTGGTTTTCATTCGTCGGTCCTTTGATCTTTCCTTGAATTTTTCTTTGGACTTGTCCTTGGACCTATCAACTGCTCTTTCATCATCTTCCTCGTCACGCTTGTATCTTTCCTCCTTCTTGTATCGATCGTCGGCCCTTTTGTCAAAAACAAAAGGCTCCGGCCCAGGAGAAACCCAAAGCCCAAACACCATCCAAAGAAGACTTCGACTAAGCTCAAAATTCTTTCTGGAAGCAATTCAAAGACGACCCAGAATTTCAAAATCGCCTCTTCGAATTCATGTCTCAGTGTTCCTCCAAATCTGCAAAGTCTGAAGAATCGGTTTCCTCCGACCCTTATGGAGGCCCTGCTTCCCAAGACCCCTTTGATATTTAAATCAAAGGAAGTTTCAAAAATTAAAAAATAAAAAATTAAAATAAAATAAAAAATATATAAATAAATATATTTATATGTTTATTTCCTTTGGCCAGAAGTTTCCCGGTGAAACGCGTGCCAGCATTGTCATAATTATTCAAATATTTCATGGCCGTCAGCATCTTCGCCAACGACAAAAATCTTGCAAAAGTCAGGTGCACTCAATAGCAATGATCAAAAGACGTCAAAAACGCCAGCTCAAAAGTGATGTATGGTCCAAGACAACTTGAAAAAGAAGTCAAAAGAAATTTTTGTATCGTGCAAGACACCTCAAAATACGTGTATCATGGAAGCCAGCTCTTGGATTCCTTTGGAAGCTTTCAAAAGACTTCCTTATAAATAGAGAGTTGTTGAATTTCATAGGCAGAGCGAATTTAGTTCAGTTATAAAATCTTGTATCTCTGCTTCCATCATCTGCTACAACTTTCTGCGAATTTCAATTGTAAGATTTTAATAATTGTACTAAAAAACCAAAGAAATCTCATAAGAAATATAACAAACAAAAGATAAATGAATTAATATATGATATTCCTAGTGACACTAGTACTTCCACAAAAGATGAAACCGAATCCGAAAATGAACAACCTTCAAAAGGTATCTGCCATTTATGTGTAATTTCAAAAGATAAAAGAGAAGCTATATTAGATTTAGTTCAACAAATTCCAGATCAAGAGATTCAAAAACAATATCTTAATAAGCTAAAAGACTTAATAATAGAAGAATCAAGTTCAAAACGAGACCCTGTCAAAGAACATTTCAGTTTAAGCACTCTGTTCGACAAGTATCCTCAACAGAGTATTCTGAAACAAATTACTACAAAAGATTTACAAACAGAAATCAATATACTTAAAAAACAAGTTAATCAGCTTCAAAAAGATCTTTTTTCCTTAAGAGAAAAAGATTTGGAATTAGAAACAAAATTATTACTTATTTGTCCACAACAATGTATACCGGAAAATATTGATGAAATTAATATAAATCCCCTAAACCAAGCATCATCCAGTAATTTTATCAACTCTATACAAAAAATTGAATTCCGAAAATGGTATGTCAATATTGATTTAGTAATAGATGATTTCAAAATCACTCTTATTGCCCTTATTGACTCTGGGGTAGATCATAATGTTTTACGCGAAGGCGTGATACTCTCAAAATACTATGAAAAAACAACAGAAAAACTGTATACTGCTAATTCAAAGCCCCTCGACATAAGATATAAATTAGCAAATGCTCACATCTGTAATAATGGATACTGCTTCAAAAATGTCTTCACACTTGTGAGACCTGGATTTGTATTAAGATTAATTTGTTGGATTGTATCGGTTTTTGGAGATATCCACTGGTTCAAATCTCTGTTTGAGAGTTTGGTTTGCATTTTCGGGTCTGAAATAGCATTTGGAGCAATTCTGGATGTTTTCGTGTTTTTGATATTTTTGAGTAAAAGCTGGTTTTGTGAGCTAGCAGCTGGTCGATGGCAAAACCAGTCGAAGCGTGTTTTGGAACGCAGGGTATGAAACGCCGTCGTTTGCGTGAAGTCTGGTTGCGTGTGTTGTAATCAGCAGATGCATTAGTGTAATTGCGTTTAGGGCTAAAACGACTGTGTTTAGATTAGTTGGCGCGACGTCGTTTCGATGTTGCGTCTGGTACCAGCTGGTGGAATTGCGTGTGTGTGTCTGCTGGTTGTTCAGCAGAAGCAGATGTCAACGCTGGTCAACATTCCTGTAGCTCGAGAGGAAACATCGTCGTTTGGATGTTGCGACTGATTGTCCAGCTGCGAGAGATTTGTTCGTTACTGTAGCTTGCTGCTGGTATTTAGCGAGTGCTACTATCAGATTTGATGACGTCAGTGGAGCGACGTTGTTTCGGTTAGTTGCAACGCTGCGTTTTGAGGTTGCGACTGGAACCAGCAGAGAGAAGCGTTGCATTGTTTTGTTCTTGCGACTGGATACCCAGCTGCTGGTATAGTATCCTGTGTGACGTCGTTTGAGTAAGTTGGTGCGACGCCGTTTTGAGAACCAGCCGTTAGTTTGCTTTGCGATTTGTTGTAGCGTTGTTGGAGAAATCAGCAGTTGGTTCTTGCGTCTGCTGGTTAGTTGGTACCTACTGGTTTGGGAAATTGATTGTGTTGATTTAGTCGTTGCAAGTGCTATTTATTGGAAGGCTTGGTCTTCGAATTGTGATATCAATTCCATACTTAGCAAATATTTCCCTCGTCTGTGTTCTTCGTTTCGAACCCTAGAGCACTGTTCAGCCGTGAGCTTTTTCGGCGAATTCCCGGCGTTTCCGGTGGTTGTTTTGCTCGTGTGAGGTAGCGTTGGACTCCTCTCGAGAAGCTCTATCACTCTTCACCAGTTTTAGAAGCTGTAATTGGCTAGTTGAGGAACACGAAGTTGCTGCCGTTTGAGTGTTGCGTCGACCGGGTAGAACTACGTTCTGGTTTTCGGTGAGACCTTGTTCCTAGCCATAGTTTTAAGCTTCTCGTTTAACTGTTGAGGTATATTGGGCAGCTGGTTGAGTGTGACTCCTGGCCGTGAGCATTGTGTAGCATCCCGTAAGATTTATGTTGTGTATGTCGTGTGTTTATCAGGCTTTTAACAGAGTCTTTGGGATTTCCTTGTGGTAACCAGCGTGTGCTAATTATAGCCCAGAAGTATAAGGTACGGATTTGATCTTGATTTAGCTTGGGATTGGTGTGAGATATTATGCGTGGCTGCTGGGATGTTTCGGTGACCTTATCTGTGTATTGCTTGCTGAGCATTGGTGTTTATGCTAGCTGTTGTTATGTGAATTGCATACACGCATTTGTTCACGCATATTTTAGATCCCTTGTGTATTGTATTTTGCAGCCTTGTATCTTGTATTGCTATTGTTGATTCTTACCAGGATGCGAGGGCGAGCGGCAATACCGTACTCTCATCTTCCTGCTGGGATCGTTAGCCACCATGAGCCGAGTGGTTAACTACCACAGTTCATGGGCGAGGCAACAGCAGGTTGGATTGTTTTATGCATCTCGTAATTGGGTGTAGTGTCATGGCGAGTGGCTCATTACCACACTGTGAACACACCCCGTGGTCACTGTACATTGTTGATGATTCTTGGAGCTATGTTTGAGTTCCTTAGCTCCCTTGAGGGTCGAGCTTTCCATTGATATCCGGTGTCTCATGCATAGCATCTGCATTTTATCTTATGCATTCTTTTAGCTTTATCTGTTGCTCTCCGTACTGTGGTTTGACCCCATGTCCCTCTGGGGTTTGGTTTGTTTCTTTGTTATGTTGTTTTCAGGAAACCCAGGTTCTACATCTGGTCGTGGTTTTAACCCAGCTGGTGGTGCCCAGGAGGTGGCTAGCGTGTCCCAGTTGCATATAGCATACTTATATTTATGTATCAGTTAGCCAGGGGGATGCTCTGCGCTTTGTTGTTGTACCCGTAGGGGAGTCTGATACATGTTTTGAATTATGTATGCTTTATTGTTGGTTGTTTTATGAATTGATTCTTTTAGCTTTATCTGTTGCTCTCCGTACTGTGGTTTGACCCCATGTCCCTCTGGGGTTTGGTTTGTTTCTTTGTTATGTTGTTTTCAGGAAACCCAGGTTCTACATCTGGTCGTGGTTTTAACCCAGCTGGTGGTGCCCAGGAGGTGGCTAGCGTGTCCCAGTTGCATATAGCATACTTATATTTATGTATCAGTTAGCCAGGGGGATGCTCTGCGCTTTGTTGTTGTACCCGTAGGGGAGTCTGATACATGTTTTGAATTATGTATGCTTTATTGTTGGTTGTTTTATGAATTGGGAAACTTATTGTAAGTATCGTTGTATTTTAAATTATATGTTTTAAAACCGTCAGGCCTAAAAGCGAAAAATTTACCCACTTTTGATAGCTTCCGCATGTGTTTGTCTGTTTAGAGCACGAGGCCTGAAATTTTTGGTATCAGAGCTTAAACTGGGATAAGCTCAATTCCTTTGATCACACTTGAGTCTAGGCACAGTGTTTTGTGTTGCGTGTGCTTGACTTATGTGATTACGTGCTGCATATTTTGTGTTATATGCTTTCTATGCTGTATCTGTTCTGTTTTTCCTTATCCTGTTGAGTGTTTTAGATGCCGCCTAGACGTCGTGGTAGAGGTATGGGGCAGTTCCAGGAATCAGGAGGACAGAACGAGGATCAATATAGTGCTCCTAGTCATACTCTTGAGAGTAGTGGAGAAGAGGAGGCTGAGGCTCCGCCGGCTCCGGTAGAGAGAATGGATGAAGTTATAGCTCGGTTTCAGAGGATGAATCCTCCTGTCTTTAATGGCGATGAGTCGAGTGAGGATGCTGATTCGTGGCTCCATAACGTCATACATCTTTTTGATCGGGCTTAGTATGACGATGATCTCCGGTTGAGGTTGGTGACCTTGTTGTTGAGGAAGGCCGCAGAGCGTTGGTGGCGAGGTGCGTCTAGTACCTTACTGGAGACTAGTGTTGGCATCACTTGGGACAGTTTCTGTGAGGTCTTCAGGCAGGAGTATGTCCCCGACTCGTATGTGGCTGCCCGTAAGCGGGAGTTTGAGTTCCGGAGCAGGGTTCGATGACTGTGCGCGAGTATGCTCGCAAGTTTTCCGCGTTGTTGGCTTATGTTCCGCATGTTGCTGGTCGGGAGAGGGCCATGAGTACCAGGTTTGTGGAGGACTTGAATGGAGAATTGTACAAGAGTGTTTTGACGAGCAAGCCCAAGTCGTATGCTGAGGCCGTGGATACTGCTATCCACATTGAGGAGGGCATGAGGAGCCGTAGTGCGTGCAGAGCGCAGGTAGCGCAGGCGGTGTAGGGTGGTAGACCCGTTGGTCAGGGAGCTCAGTCGTCTCAGAGTTCTCAGTCCGCGCATTATCCTCAGCAGCAGCAGCAGGTAGCTCAGCAGTCCGGCCGCCAGAGGTTTCGACCCCGCGGTCAGCAATTTAAGAAGAAGTCTGGTTCAGGGTCTTCCGGTTCAGGTAGCTCGAGTAGCAGCGGCTCTCGGGTGGAGTTTTGTGGCTTTTGCGGTGGAAAGCATCCTTCCACGCAGTGTGTTGGTGTGCAGGGTTCCTGCAACCTTTGTGGTAAGTCCGGGCATTTTGCGAGAGTGTGTCCGTCAGCTGGATCACAGCAGACCGCGGCCCAGCCTCAGGGTCGTGGGGGTCAGTCTAGGGGCTGTTCGCAGCAGTTTTAGCAGCCCCGTTTTGGTGAGACTCCGTTTAGGCCGTTTCAGCAGCCTGGCCCTTCGCGTTTTGGGCAGTCGCCTCAACCTTACTTTCCAGGACCCCAGCATGCTCAGGTTAATGCCTTCACGAGGGAGCAGGCCGAGGAGACACCGAGCCGGGCGATTGGAGGTACATGTCTTGTCTTTGACTTTCCTGCTCGTGTGTTGTTTGACACTGGTGCATCGCATTCATTTATTTCTGATTCGTTTGTTGGTGAGCATGGTTTGTGTACCATCCCTTTGCGCGATGTTGTTTCTATTTCTACCCCAGGTGGTGTGATCCTGTTCTCGCAAGAGATTTTGTTGGATGGTGTGTTGCGGTTTGGTGAGCATGCCTTGTTAGCGAATTTGATCCGTTTGATGTTTTGGGATTTCGATTGCATAGTTGGGATAGATGTGCTGTCCAACTACAGGGCCTCCGTGGATTTCTTCCATGGGATTGTGCGCTTTAGGCCTTTGTCTGGCGAGAAGTGGGACTTCTACGGCCAGGACTCTAGATCGAAGATTCTGTTGGTTTCCGCGATGGAAATGTTCAGCTTGTTGTCTTTGGGAAATGCTGGCTTTATGATCTACGCTTTGGATGCGTCTTCTTCTTCTAGTGTTCAGCTTAGTGACGTTCCCATGGTGCGACACTTCCCTGACGTGTTTTCGGAGGAGATTCCTGGTTTTCCTCCGAGGCGGGAGATAGACTTCAGCATAGAGTTGGTGCCTGGCACAGCTCTGATTTCGCGTGCTTCGTATCGTCTGGCGCCTGCGGAGTTGAGAGAACTCAAGGTGAAGTTAGATGATTTGCTGGAGAAAGGTTTCATCCTGCCTAGTATGTCGCCGTGGGGAGCACCCATTTTGTTTGTGAAGAAGAAGGATGGCTCAATGCGGATGTGCATTGATTTTCGTCAGTTGAATAAAGCCACTGTGAAGAATAAGTACCCGTTGCCGAGAATCGATGATCTGTTTGATCAGTTACAGGGTTCTGCGGGTGTATTCTAAGATTGATCTTCGTTCCGGGTACCATCAGCTCAGAGTGAGGGAACAAGATGTCGCGAAGACTGCGTTTCGTACGAGGTACGGACATTTTGAGTTTTTGGTGATTCCGTTTGGGTTGACAACGCGCCTGCAGTCTTTATGGATCTGATGAACCGGGTTTTTAGAGAGTTCATAGATCAGTTCGTGATTGTTTTTATTGACGACATCTTGGTTTACTCGAAGACTCCGAGGGAGCACAAGGAGCACTTGGAAATGGTTCTTCACAGGTTGAGAGAGCAGCAGTTGTATGCGAAGTTTTTCATGTGTGAGTTTTGGTTAGATCGCGTGGTATTTCTGGGCCATGTCATTTCAGCGGATGGCATTTCTGTGGATCCCAGTAAAGTGGATGCTGTTTTGAACTGGGAGCGACCGAAATGTGTCTGAGATTCGCAGTTTCTTAGGTCTGGCTGTCTATTATCGTCGTTTCATTGAGGGGTTTTCTTCTATAGCAAAGCCGATGACCCAATTGACCCAGAAGGATAAACGGTTTGTTTGGACTGAGCAGTGTGAGAATGCTTTTCAACTGCTTAAGGAGAAGTTAACTACTGCGCCTGTGTTGGCTTTGCCGTCCGGATCAGGTGGTTTTGTCGTTTGTTCTGACACTTCGCTTAATGGATTGGGTTGTGTGTTGATGCAGAATGGTAGAGTCATTGCGTATGCCTCACGGAAGTTGAAACCGCACGAGACTCGTTATCCAATTCATGATTTGGAGTTAGCAGCGGTGGTCTTTGCGTTAAAGATCTGGCGTCACTACCTGTATGGCGAACAGTTTGTGGTGTAATCCGACCACAAGAGTTTGCAGTATCTGTTTTCGCAGCCTGACTTGAACATGAGACAGCGCCGGTGGATGGAGTTGCTAAAGGACTTTGACTGTGAGATTAAATATCAGCCTGGGAAGTCGAACGTAGTGGCCGATGCTTTGAGCAGAAAGGCTAGTGAGATGTTTGCTTCGTTATACATCTCCAAGGACCAAGAGCATCTTAAAACTACGGGTTGGAGATTCTACCCGGCTGAGGATTGTGTGATGGTTTCATCTTTTCAAGTGGAACCGTAGATTGTTTCTAGCATTCGAGCAGCTCAGAGGACCGATCCGTCTATCCACGAATTGAAGTTGAAAGTCAGGGCTGGCGAACTTGAGGACTATTCTGTCTCATCCGATGGTTGTTTGCGTTTCCGGGGCAGGTTGGTTGTGCCCAATTTGATTGATTTGAATGAGGAGATCCTTCGAGAAGCGCACTGTAGCAGACATAGTGTTCATCCTGGTGCATGGAAGATGTACCATGCTTTGAAGCCGCACTTTTGGTGGGCTGGCCTGAAGAGCGATGTTTCTGGGTTTGTCGCTCGTTGTTTGAATTTCCAGATGGTAAAGGCCGAAAGGATGAGACATGGTGGTCTGTTGCAGAGTTTAGAGGTACCCCAATGGAATTGGGAGCACATTGCGATGGATTTTGTGACGCATCTGCCTCGTTCCAGCCGAGGATGCGATGCTATTTGGGTAGTTGTAGACCGTTTGTCTAAGTCTGCACATTTCATTCCCTATGGGATGACCTTCTCGTTGAAGAAGATGGCGAAGCTGTACGTTGATTTTGTTGTTAGATTGCACGGTGTGCCTGTTTCAATCGTGTCTGACCGAGATCCGAGGTTTACTTCCAGGTTTTGAAAGAGTTTGCAGACAGCTTTGGGTACTAGATTGGCTATGAGTACCGCGTATCATCCCCAGACAGATGGCCAATCTGAGCGAACTATCCAGACGTTAGAGGATATGTTGCGTGCTGTTGTGTTGGATTTCGGAGGTAGTTGGCAAGACGCGTTGTCTTTGGTTGAGTTTTCATATAATAACAGCTACCAAGTGACGATTGGCATGGCGCCTTTCGAGGCTTTGTATGGCCGCAAGTGCAGATCGCCAGTGTGTTGGGAAGAAGTGGGGGAGAAGCAGCTATCTGCCCCTGACTTTGTGCAGCAAATGAAAGATCACGTGGATCATATTAGACAGCGGATGAAAGCTGCCCAGGATCGCCAAGCCAGTTATACGAATAAGAGGCGTCGACCTCTTGAGTTTCAGGTTAGTGATCGTGTATTTCTCAAGGTTTCTCCGTTTCGTAGTGTGATGCGCTTTGGACGCAAAGGAAAGTTAGCCCCTCGTTACGTTGGTCCGTATGAGATTGTCGAGAGGATTGGCCCTTTAGCGTATCGGTTGTTGTTGCCGTCAGAGTTATCCTCTCTTCACGATGTGTTTCATGTGTCGATGTTGAGGAAGTACGAGCCAGATCCGTCTCACGTGCTTGGAACTGACGAGGTAGAGCTAGATCAGTCGTTGAGTTATCAAGAATACCCTTTGCAGATCCTTGGCAGAAAAGAGAAACAGTTGAGGAATAAGACCATTCCTTTAGTAATGGTGCAGTGGAGCAAACATGGAAGGGAAGAAGCTACTTGGGAGCTGGAAGAAAAGATGCAGCGCGAGTGGACGCATCTGTTTGAGTAGCTGTTGAGCTAGATTTCCAGCATCTTGTAGTATTGTTGTATTCCTTCCCTAGCTGTTAATTGTTTGCTCAGTTATATTGAACTTTTGGCCTGGTGTTGGGCGAGTTCTGGTGTTAGTTTTTAGTTTCTATTCTAGCCTCTGCTGTTGTTTGTTGATTCAGAATTGTTGTTTGATTTCGAGGAAGAAATCCTTTTTAGTGGGGGAGAAATGTGAGACCTGGATTTGTATTAAGATTAATTTTTTGGATTGTATCGGTTTTTGGAGATCTCCGCTGGTTCAAATCTCTGTTTGAGAGTTTGGTTTGCATTTTCGGGTCTGAAATAGAATTTGGAGCAATTCAGGATGTTTTCGTGTTTTTGAGATTTTTGAGTAAAAGCTGGTTTTGTGAGCTAGCAGCTGGTCGGTGGCAAAACCAGTCGAAGCGTGTTTTGGAACGCAGGGTATGAAACGCCGTCGTTTGCGTGAAGTCTGGTTGCGCGTGTTGTAATCAGCAGATGCATTAGTGTAATTGCGTTGAGGGCTAAAACGACTGCGTTTAGATTAGTTGGCGCGACGTCGTTTCGATGTTGCGTCTGGTACCAGCTGGTGGAATTGCGTGTGTGTGTCTGTTGGTTGTTCAGCAGAAGCAAATGTCAACGCTGGTCAAAATTCTTGTAGCTCGAGAGGAAACGTCGTCGTTTGGATGTTGCGACTGATTGTCCAGCTGCGAGAGATTTGTTCGTTACTGTAGCTTGCTGCTGGTATTTAGCGAGTGCTGCTATCAAATTTGATGACGTCAGTGGAGCGACGTCGTTTGAGTTAGTTGCAACGCTGCGTTTTGAGGTTGCGACTGGAACCAGCAGAGAGAAGCGTTGCATTGTTTTGTTCTTGCGACTGGATACCCAGCTGCTGGTATAGTATCCTATGCGACGTCGTTTGAGTAAGTTGGTGCGACGCCGTTTTGAGAACCAGCCGTT
>KQ999860.1:160500-176184 GCA_001598015.1 Dorcoceras hygrometricum | reverse complement strand
AGTAGCGATCCCTTCTCCAACGTTTATAACTTGTGAATTCGTTCAATTGAATCCCAATACTTATAATTATTCCGTCAAGAAAATGAGGGTCGTTACAACTAGATGAGTGGGGTAGATTGAGTTCTTCCTATGATGCATTGCATGCTTGTGTGGTAATTGTCTTACTGCTTTTGAATTGATATCACATGATGTTGTGACTAAATGATACGAATATACCGAAGAATTATGAGAAGTACATGCGTTGGAAATGATTCATAGCAAGTATTGAGTGAAGTATGAATCAGCACTCGATCTCTTAAGCAGCAGTACATTGATGTATGCTAATCAGAGGAGGGACTGAAATTGATTTGTTATTGGTTGATGAGAAATGATAAACACATCTGTTTGATTCTTAGATATGCCTCCTCGAAGAATCACAAATCGGCAGACAGAACAGGGCAGTACATCTACTGAGGTCTTGAATGCAGCTGCTACTCCAATGGAGACTTTGTTAAAACGATTCCAGTCGTTTAAACCACCAGTGTTGACAGGAACCGAAAGTGCTATTGATTGCGAAAACTGGTTAGAAGATATAGAGCAGTTATTTGAAGCACTTGAGTACACAGATGAACGTCGGGTGAAATTGATTATACATCAGCTGCATGGCGTTGGGAAAAGCTGGTGGGTGGCAACAAAGAAAGCATTTGAAAATCAGGGTACTGTGATTACATGGGCAGTATTCCGCACAGCTTTCTATCAAAGGTTCTTCCCAGTCTCTTATAGAAAAGATACAGGAGCAGAATTTGCGAACTTGCGACAAGGGCAGCTGAATATAGAAGATTACGTTGCCAAGTTCACGAGTTTGCTGAAATTTGCGCCACATGTTGCTATGAACGATGAAGCTCAAGCGGATCAATTCATTAATGGATTGAATCCAGATGTCTTTACTTTGGTAAATACTGGAAGACCCAATACTTTTGCTGATACGTTGAATAGAGCAAAAGGAGCTGAAGCTGGATTGCTGAGGCAGCGAAGAGCACAATTTGTGCCAGCAGCAGCCAAAGCAGCAGAGAATCCACAGATTCCACCACCTCCACGCTTTGATGCTGGAAGCAGCAGCAGCGGGAAAAAGAAAAATTTTTTCAAAGGAAAAGGGAAACAATTTAAACGATCTGGAACTAGTAGTTCTTCCAGCTCGAGCGAGTTTAAACAAATGCAACAGGGACCACAAGAAATTACTGTATCAAATGTGGAGGAAAACATGCCACAGAAGAATGCAGAGGAGTATCTGGCCTCTGTCGTATTTGTAACCAGCCGGGACATTTTGCGAGAATATGTCCTCAACGTAATTCTGGGAATTTCCAGAATTCAGCAGCAACAAGAACAATGCCAGCACCCGACAGGTCTTCTGTACAATCGTATCAACCTCAAAACCTGCAACAAAATCGACAAGGAGGAAGCCAGACAGTGAGCCAACCTCCTAAGCAACAAGCCAAAGTGTTTGCATTGACAGAAGAGCAAGCACAGGCAGCCCCAGATGATGTTATTTCAGGTAACTGCTACTTGTGCAACTTTCCAGCTTATATCTTAATTGATACTGGTGCATCACATACCTTCATCTCTGAGAATTTTGTTGTAGCACACAAATTGTCTGCTGAACCTCTAACTGACATAGTATCAGTTTCTTCACCTCTGGGGAAAGGAATGTTATCGATCACTGCTGTTAGAAATTGTGTGTTGGAATTTGAGGGTCACTCAATTGACATTGATTGTGTTGTGCTTGGATTATCTGATTTTGATTGTATCATGGGCATTGATATGCTAACCAAGTACAGAGCAACAGTTGACTGTTTCCAGAAAGTGGTTCGATTCAAACCAGAGAAAACTGAGGAATGGAAATTTTATGGTAAGGGATCACGAGCCAGAATTCCTTTGATCTCTGCTATTACAATGAATAATCTATTGCAGAAAGGAGCGGAGGGATTTCTGATTTATGCAATAGATACAAAGAAAAGTAGCCCGAATCTGGTAGATATACCAGTAGTATGTGAGTTTGCTGATGTGTTTCCTGATGAGATCCCAGGATTACCTCCATCTCGAGAAGTAGATTTCAGCATTGAATTGATGCCAGGAACACAACCAATATCGAAAGCACCATATAGAATGGCACCAATTGAATTGAAAGAATTGAAGGATCAGCTGGAGGATCTCCTCACCAAAGGATACATTCGACCAAGTGTTTCTCCTTGGGGTGCTCCAGTACTGTTTGTGCGAAAGAAAGATGGAGCAATGAGACTATGCATTGATTACCGGCAATTGAACAAAGCAACTGTAAAGAATAAATATCCTTTGCCACGAATAGATGATTTATTTGATCAGTTACAAGGTTCGACAGTGTATTCAAAAAATGATTTGAGATCGGGATATCATCAATTGCGAGTAAGAGATGAAGACATATCAAAGACTGCCTTTCGAACAAGATATGGACACTATGAATTTGTAGTCATGCCATTTGGATTGACTAATGCACCAGCAGTGTTCATGAGTTTAATGAACCGAGTCTTCCAAAGATATCTTGATGATTTTGTGATTGTATTTATTGATGATATTCTAATCTATTCGAAGAATCTGAATGATCATGCGAGTCATCTTAATCAAGTATTACCCAGGAAAGTCGAATGCAGCAGCTGATGCTTTGAGTAGGAAGATTTGTGCTTTATCTTTGACCACGATTGGAGTGTCAAATTTGATAGAAACTTGCTGTATTTCTGGATATGTATTTGAATTGGAAAGCAAACCAATGAGAATTTGTGCTATCAGTGCTGAACCTGACCTGCTGATTCGAATTAAAGAAGCACAAAAGAGAAATTTGAATATCCAGAAATCAATTGAGCTGGTGAAAGCAGGACATCAATCTGAATACCACATCAATAATGAAGATGTGTTGTATATAAATAACAGACTTGTTATTCCAGATATTAAGGAGTTGAAAGATCAGATTTTGAATGAAGCTCATCGAAGCAAATTCAGCATTCACCCTGGTGGCAGAAAGATGTACAATGATTTAAAGAAACAGTAGTTGGTGGAAACAAATGAAGACTGATGTGGCTGAATTTGTTTCAAAATGTTTGAATTGTCAGCAGGTAAAAGCGGAAAGAAAGAAACCTGCTGGTTTATTAAAGAGTTTATCGGTTCCTGAATGGAAATGGGATCATATTTCCATGGACTTTGTAACGAAATTGCCAAAATCATCCAGAGGTTGTGATGCAATTTGGGTAATTATCGATAGGTTGACAAAATCTGCGTGTTTTATTCCTTATCGAATGACCTATCGACATGATCAAATGGCAGATTTGTATGTTAGAGAAGTAGTAAGATTGCATGGAATACCAAAATCAATTGTATCTGATAGAGATCCCAGATTTACTTCTCATTTTTGGAGTAGTTTACAACAAGCACTGGGTACGAAACTACATCTAAGCACTGCTTATCATCCTCAAACTGATGGGCAATCTGAAAGGACGATTCAAACACTTGAAGACATGCTGAGAGCTGTAGTATTAGATTTTGGTATGTCATGGCAAGATTCTTTATCGCTAATAGAATTTTCATACAACAATAGTTATCAGACCAGTATTGAAATGGCTCCGTTTGAAGCATTATATGGCAGAAAATGTCGTTCACCATTATATTGGGATGATGTTTCAGAAGTACCGGAGTTAGGACCTGATTTAATTAGAGAGATGACTGAGAAAGTAAAATTGATTCAACAGAGAATGCGAACAGCACAGCATAGGCAAGCCAAATATGCGAATACCAGACGAAGACCTTTGAGTTTTGAAACAGGGGACAAAGTATTCTTGAAAATTTCTCCTTTCAAGGGTACAATTAGATTTGGAAAGCGGGGAAAATTGTCTCCTAGATTCATTGGTCCGTATGAAATTCTGGAAAAGATAGGTGATCTAGCATATCGACTAGCTTTACCTCCATCTCTCTCGGGTATACATGATGTTTTTCATGTATCTATGTTGAGGAAGTATATGCCTGATACTTCTCATATTGTTCCTGCTGAAGAAGCTGAATTGGATGAAACTTTAAGCTATTTCGAACAACCAATTCAGATTTTGGATCGGAAAGATAAGCTCCTTCGCACGAAAACAATTTCATTAGTAAAGATTCAATGGAATCGACATGGCGTGGAAGAAGCAACCTGGGAAGTGGAAGATGATATGAAACAACGATTCCCGTATCTCTTCCAATAAGGTTAGCTTTTGTTCAGCATTAAATTCTCCTTATGTTCATATATCTGCATAGCGACTGCTGATGAGTTCGAGGACGAACTCGAATCTTAGAGGGGGAGAAATGTAATGCCCAGAATCATTAAGAAGTGGATTAGTGGAGTAATTTCGACATTTACGAATTTATGAAGTTTTAGTACGAGCTCGGATTTCTTCTGGAAGTGTTGGATGATTCACGAAGTGTGAAAACCAGTCGAAGTAACCAGACAAGGCGATTTGATAAAATCAGCAGCAGGTTACTGTAGCTCGCGACTGGTGGAGTTTTGAAATTCAGTTGAAGCGTTATTGTTGATTTCAGCTGAAAACGAACGCGCGAATAGATGGATCAATAAGAGAGCGCCACGTGTTACTTACTGTTACGCACAAGAAATCAGCAGCAAGAGTTTGTAAGCATCTGCTGGTGTATGTACCTGCTGAGTATTGACGTGTGTCTGCTGGTTATTGTTGTATCTGCTGATTGAGAATGACGTAGGTAAGACGTCGTCGTTTTGATATCTAACGCAATACCAGTCGAAGGGAAATTCGTTCCAACTGAAAGAGTACGACAGCGTTGTAACGTATGACTATGAGCCTTGATACGTCGTCGTTTAGCAACCAGACGAGAGATTGGAAATCAGTCGAGAGATTTTGGTATCTGCTGATTATTCAGTCGAGGGATTAATGCGACACCGTTTTGACGTGCAATCAGCAGCTGGTTCTTGTGATTTACGTAATACCAGCTGATGACATATAACGACGTCGTTGGAATTAGTTAGAACGACATCGTTTTGAGCTTTGAAGTGTTGCGACTGAATTAATGTTGCGACTGGATTACTGTTGTTGCGACTGGTTATACAACAGCTGATTCTTGCGTCTGCTGAAGAACAACGATAGTTGAACAGCGACTGAGGACGATGAACAGCAGTTGAGGAATTTGTTTATCGTTATCCACCCTCGAAGCGGTGGAAGTATATCCTGTTTGAACACTCAGCGTGACACGTGGAACTCAAATTGAATACGTTGGAAATGCTGCACGAAATACAGAAAAGCGTTGTCTATAAATAAGCATGGATTTGAAATGCTGAGAACATCTTAATCTCAGTTATTGACTCTTGATTTTGCAAGAATCTTCAGAAGTGAAGGACAGAGTGTAAGAACACTGATTGACGTATTTAAGAACAGAGAAACAAAGGTATAATCTGACAGAAGAGTCAGGAACTAGATTACTCAAGATTGATAGTTCTTGAGTATTCCGCTGAAATCACATACATATATGATTACTGTTCTTGATTTAGAACTTGAATTCTGTGTGTGTCGATCCATCGCAGGTAGTGGATCTTTTCTATTTGCATGAGTTTGCGTATTAAAGAGAATTGAATTGATTCTAATGCCCAGGACTGAGTTGGCCTGATTTTCGAAGCCGGAGATGGTTTCGATAGATGAATATTCATGTCAAGATCGGATACGAATCTTGATGGCGTTGAACTGATATGGAATCAATTCTGAGATTGAAGAGGAGAACTAGAATCATTTCATGTCATTGCTTTTATTTACAGTTGATACACTGTTATGCATTTTATTATACTATGCGTACCTGATGATTATATTGAGATGATTCTCACCGGAGTTTATCCGGCTGTTGTTTTGTTTTGTATGTGTGCATGACAACAGGAAGAAAGAACTAGTGGGGAGCAAATGCGGTTAGCGAGAGAGACTACCTAGACGCTAGATCAGCAGCAAGAAGATGAAACACCAGCTGATAGTCTAGATAGGTGGTCGACTGGTCTTAAGTTGCCTGCGTCTGGTTTCGTATATAAGACTTAAACATGTACTAGTTAACCTAGCTTGTAATCGTTGTAAACTTTGAAGTTTTTGTATAAGGGAATCATGTTTACGCGACCAGCTGAGTTGACTTATGCTTCTGCTGATTTACGCTTCTGCTGGTCGAAAATTTTTTTTTGTTCGTTATATGTATAAACCAGATTAGATTGTTAAACTTGTTTAGTTTACATTAATAACCCACTGATTAAGATTAGAAGAGTAATTGTGAGCATAGAGCCTCATCAGCAGGAGCATGTTCAACATTTAAGAATTGTGCTCCAGATTTTGAAAGATAAACAGCTGTTTGCTAAATTCAGCAAGTGTGATTTTTGGATGGAGAAAGTATCGTTCCTAGGCCATATAATTTCTAGGGATGGAATAGAGGTCGACCCTGCTAAAGTGGAAGCGGTTCGCGATTGGCCAGCACCAAAGAATGTAGCAGAGATAAGAAGTTTCTTGGGTTTAGCTGGATATTATCGGCGGTTCATCCAAGGATTTTCCAAGATTGCTGTACCTTTAACTACGCTCACTAGGAAGCAAGTAAAGTACAACTGGACAGAAGAGTGTCAAGCCAGTTTTGACAGATTAAAGCAAGCGCTGATTGAAGCACCTGTGCTGATAATGCCAACTGATGAAGGAAAATTTGTGATATACACTGACGCGTCTAAGTTGGGACTAGGAGCTGTGTTGATGCAAGAGCGTAAAGTTATTTCATACGCATCTCGACAGCTGAAAGATCATGAGAAAAATTATCCAACGCATGACTTAGAGTTAGCAGCTGTTGTCTTTGCCCTTAAAATATGGAGACATTATCTCTATGGGGAGAAGTGTGAGATTTTTACAGATCATAAAAGTTTGAAGTACTTCTTCACCCAGAAAGAATTGAATATGAGGCAGAGGCGATGGTTGGAACTAGTTAAAGATTATGATTGTACTATCAGCTATCATCCAGGAAAAGCAAACGTAGTAGCTGATGCTCTCAGCAGGAAATCAGCAGGATTAACGCAAGTGACTGTCCAGCAGCCTTTGGCAAAAGAAATCGAAAGGTTTGAACTCGAAATAGTGTCCAGCAGCAGCAGTAATATGATTTTAGCAGACCTCTCTGTAAGATCAAATTTGTTAAATCAAATTCGAGAGGGTCAGCAGCAGGACCAGCAGTTGAAGAAATGGGTCCAGCAGGATAAAGAGAGAGGTAACAGTTTATATTTTATAGAGGATGGAATCGTGAGGTATTTGGGCAGAGTTTGGGTACCTCAAGTAGACGATTTGAGAGCTGAACTCTTGAAAGAAGCTCATACAGCTCCATATTCAGTACATCCTGGAAGCACAAAAATGTACAAGGACCTCCAGCAGTTGTATTGGTGGCCAGGAATGAAGAGGGATGTTGCAAGATTCGTAGCTGAATGTTTGACATGTCAGCTGGTGAAGGCTGAACATCAGCGACCAGCAGGATTGTTGAAGCCACTGCCGATTCCCGAGTGGAAGTGGGAATGTATAGCGATGGATTTTGTGACTGGTTTGCCAAGAACAGTTCAAGGATATAACTCTATTTGGGTTATAATTGATAGGCTCACTAAGTCTGCTCATTTCTTACCAGTTAAAACGACCTATGAGGTGAGCAGGTATGCTGAATTGTATGTTAAAGAAATAGTGAGGCTACATGGTGTTCCAATTTCTATTGTATCAGATAGAGATCCCAAGTTTACATCAGCTTTTTGGAAAAGTCTACATAAAGCTATGGGTACGAAATTGACGTTCAGCACTGTGTTTCACCCACAAACTGATGGACAATCGGAGAGGGTGATTCAAATTTTAGAAGATTTGCTCAGAGCGTGCATTGTAGATTTTTCAGCAGGATGGGATGCAAGCTTGCCACTGGTAGAATTTGCCTACAACAACAGTTTCCAAGCTTCAATTCAAATGGCTCCATATGAAGCTTTGTATGGCAGGAAGTGTAGAACACCACTTCACTGGGATGAAGTTGGTGAAAGAGCTGGTTTAGGACCTGATGTAGTAGAGCAAACAGCAGCAGCTGTTAGAAAAATAAGGGATAGAATGAAAACAGCTCAAAGTCGACAGAAAAGCTATGCAGACAATCGAAGAAGGGAGCTGAATTTTGAGATAGGTGATCGAGTGTTTTTGAGAATAGCTCCGATGAAGGGAGTTATGCGTTTTGGAAAGAAAGGAAAGTTGAGTCCAAGATATATTGGACCATACGAGATTTTAGAAAAGGTAGGAACGCTCGCCTATCGACTGGCGCTGCCTCCACAAATGTCAGCAGTACACAACGTTTTTCACATATCAGCATTGAGGAAATATGTTCCCCACCCTTCGCATGTGCTAAGTTATGAGCCAATCCAATTAGCTCCAGATCTAAGCTATGAAGAGCGACCAGAAAGAATTCTCCTCCGAGAAATTAGAAGATTAAGAAACCGTAGCATTCCTATGGTTAAGATACAATGGTCCAACCAGTCGGAACGAGAGGCAACATGGGAAACAGAAGCTGATATGCTAAGTCTTTACCCATATTTATTTGGTACGTAACGTCTGCTGATCACTTTAACGACACCGTTTCACTTTATTTCTTTAAAGATCAGCAGGTAGTTTTGTATTCGTCTGCTGATCACCTCAACGACATCGTTCGTTTTACATTTTGTTCTTGCGACTGGTACTGTTCACCAGCAAATATATTTCATTTCATTATTTCAGCAGTTATTAGTCTTGCGACTGATACTATTCCTTGCGACTGGTTTTCTTTCAACCAGTTCCAGTTTAACGATACGATCTCAAAGTCGAATTCGATACTCAGTAAAGTTTTAAAATGGGAAGCAAATGTTTAAAGTGAAGGAACCCGATGTTTTACAGGAATGTTTAAAGAAAATATTGTTAAGGAACGAAAGAGGTTTGAGATTATGGCATAGACAGTTACGGTCACCAAGGAGAAAGGTGAGCAGTTGTCTAGATGTCGACTGCCCTTTCATATGAGCTATATGCTAAACTGATATCGGGAGTCATTTTGATCAAAGTGCAACACGGACCAAATAGAACTTATATGCCATGATCAACTGAAAATGAAATTGAACGAAATGAGAAACTGGGCTATCTTCCTTTGTTTCTACCATTGAATTGTTTATGAAAATGATATTGTATATGGAAGTTCCTTAACATATGCATTGTACAGATGTCTGCCTGCGTTTAATGAAATTGTTACTACTCAGATTTTACTTGCTGAGCCTTTAGGCTCACTAGCTTTTAAAATGGTGCAGGTGCGACAGCTGATGAAGGAACAGCAGGTGAAACTTGAAATCAGCAGATGGGTGGCGTTGTGTTTATCCAAGGCCTACGTTTTCCGTGTCATAGATGTATTGTTTTGATTAGGTTGTGCTGTATTAAATCAGTAGCAATGGTTGTATATTTATATCAAATAGCAGCTGTTGTAAACCGCATCTGCAAAGTTATATGAAATACCCTGTTTCCGCAAAAGTTTTTAACAGTAGCGCGCGTATTTGAGTACCTGCTGAATTTCGAATTGGTCTTGTGTTTTGTTTCTTGTTGGTTATAAGGAATACAGCTTATAACAAATCTTCTTTTAGCCCTTCTTTTATTCGAAAATTTTTGTTTACCCCAATTCTCGTGGCCCCTCAAACAAATTTATGTACACCATAAATCTGTTCGAGACTTGCGTGCTTGTGTGCTGCTGAAATGCGATGCTAAGTGCTGAACTGTTAATGCGTATGCTAAAGTATAAGCAAGTGCTGATTTGTAAACGTGCCATGCGTGCTAAGTAAATATGCAATACAGAAAGCTTAAAGAACACGATACTCAGCATATTTGTTTCTGGAAGTTCGGATATCAACATCCTACATCTCCCCTTCTTCCACCTCGGAAGGATCCACTACTTCTCAAATGCACAACAGCCTCAACTGTGTGACTAACTACATACACAAGAGTTTTACGTCTTCATGCTTGGACGGGAACTGTGAACATATTTCGAGATTCATTCACATATAGATGTGAATGAATCCGGGTGTGTGAGATTGATACATTGTAGCTCTCATCTCTCTGTTTTTCTCACACACGAGGGACATGCTCTTAACAAGCTAATCTAGACTTAGCAATCAACACTCGTGAAAAGCTCTCCTCTAATGGCGGTTGATTGCTTCGTCTATCTCTTCATATTTCCCTCTGTTGGTGCACTGTATATTCAAAGTAATTTTACCACAGTATGTAGTAGCACCAACTGAACGAACACTCTATTGTCTCGTTCTTAATCAACAGGACCCTTCTTCAATGGGCGTTGCCTCGAATATATAGCCTCTGTAAAATTCTTCCCGTTGGAAAGCTTCCAAAACTCTTCAGCGCTCCAGAAGACTATCTTGTCTTCTTTCCACTTTAATGCAACGCTCCTCTGTAAAGTAACAGTACTTGCGTCCTTTTCTTTTGCAGGCTACTGTCGCTTTCTCCATTTTGAATTAAGCTCAGCAGTTGACATCCAACTTTGATAATTCGTCAACTGCTTCGCTGCTGAAATAACAACGCAAAGTCTTCCTGCTGAATCTTTAGCGCAAGAGCAAAACGCTGTCGTATCAACTTATGTAAACGACATCGTTTTGCTATCGCTAACTCCAAATTTGCTGGTTGCACTGTAGCTTGCGACTGGATCTCCTCTACGACGTCGCTTCCTCTTGCGTCTGGAATTCATCTTGCGACTGGATGACGTCACCGATGACGTCATCAACATTAATCCATCTGCTGAATCTCAACACGACGTCGCTTCAGCTTTTGCGCTTCACTTCATCTGCTGATTCTCAACACGACGTCGCTTCAGCTTTTGCGCTTCACTTCATCTGCTGATTGTGATGACATCAAGGCTGATGTCATCACAGCTCATTTCAAAACTAGCGCCTCTTCTCATCTGCTGAATCTTCAACTGTAGCTACCTGCTGAATGATGACGTCACTGCTGATGTCATCCAATCTTAGCGCTCCAGCTGATCTTCATCATCTCGCTACTTTACTTCGATCCAGCTGATCTTCATCATCTTGCTAAACATCCAGCTTCTTGAAAGGCGACTGTTAATAGATTCATTAACAGTACTTATAAACGCGACTGCTGATAGATTCATCAGCAGTACTTATAATTCGAATCTTCTTCTTCTCCAGCAAGCTTCTCAATTCCTGTTCCAGCTGGTTCACTTCGCTCTTAAGCACTAGCAGCTGGTTGACATCAGCTGGTTCATCATGCTCCAGCTGATTTCTTGGCCTCCGCCTGATTACAAACAATTTAATCAACTCTGGACGTCTCCATCGCTAATTCAACTGTTCATTCCATGAACACCAAACCATCTGCTGATCGTTTATGTAGTGAACCAACTGCTGGACATATAGGCGACCCAAACGGCATCACCAGAAACTCAAAATGTCCGTACCTCGTACGAAACGCAGTCTTCGCGACATCTTGTTCCCTCACTCTGAGCTGATGGTACCCGGAGCGAAGATCAATCTTAGAATACACCGCAGAACCTTGAACTGATCAAACAGATCATCAATTCTCGGCAACGGGTACTTATTCTTCACGGTGGCTTTATTCAACTGACGAAAATCGATGCACATCCGCATTGAGCCATCCTTCTTCTTCACAAACAAAATGGGCGCTCCCCACGGTGACATACTAGGGCGGATGAAACCCTTCTCCAGCAAGTCATCTAACTGAACCTTGAGTTCTCTCAACTCCGCAGGTGCTAGACGATACGGGGCACGAGAAATCGGAGCTGTGCCTGGCACCAACTCTATGCTGAAGTCTATCTCCCGCCTCGGAGGAAAACCAGGAATCTCCTCCGGAAACACATCGGGAAATTGTCGCACCACGGGAACGTCACTAAGCTGAACACTAGAAGAAGAAGACGCATCCAGAGCGTAAATCATAAAGCCAGCATTCCCCAAAGACAACAAACTAAACATCTCCATCGCGGAGACCAACGGAATCTTCGATCTCGAGTCCTGGCCATAGAAGTCCCACTTCTCACCAGACAAAGGCCTAAAGCGCACAATCCCATGGAAGCAATCCACGGAGGCCCTGTAGTTGGACAGCACATCCATCCCAACTATACAATCGAAATCCCAAAGCATCAACCGGATCAAATTCGCTAACAAGGCATGCTCACCAAACCGCAGCACAACATCCAACAAAATCTCTTGCGAACACAGGCTTACACCACCGGGGGTAGAAACAGAAACAACATCACGCAAAGGGACGGTACACAAACCATGCTTAACAACAAAAGAATCGGAAATAAACGAATGCGAAGCACCGGAGTCAAACAACACACGAGCAGGAAAGTCAAAGACAAGACATGTACCTCCAATCACCCGGCTCGGTGTCTCCTCGGCCTGCTCTCTCGTGAAGGCGTTAACCTGAGCCTGCTGAGGTCCTGGAAAGAAAGGCTGAGACGTCTGCCCAAAACGCGAAGGGCCAGGCTGCTGAAACGGCCTAAACGGAGCCTCACCAAAACGGGGTTGCTGAAACTGCTGCGAACGGCCCCTAGACTGACCTCCACGACCCTGAGGCTGGGCCGCGGTCTGCGGTGCTCCAGCTGTCGGACACACTCTCGCAAAGTGCCCATACTGACCACAAAGATTGCAGGAACCCTGCACGCCAACACACTGCGTGGAAGAATGCTTTCCACCACAAAAACCACAAAACTCCGCCCGAGAGCCGCTGCTACTCGAACTACCAGAACCAGAAGACCAACACTTGCGAGCGTACTCGCGCACAGACAACGAACCTTGCTCCAAGAACTCGAACTCCCGCTCACGGGCAGCTACATAGGAGTCGGGGACATACTCCTGCCTGAAGACTTGGTAGAAAGTGTCCCAAGTAATGTCAACACCAGTCTCCAGTAAGGTACTAGACGTACCTCTCCACCAACGCTCGGCGGACTTCCTCAACAGTAGGGTCACCAACCTCAACCGAAGATCGTCGTCATACTGGGCTCGATCAAACAGATGTATGATGCTATGGAGCCAAGAATCTGCGTCCTCACTCGACTCATCACCATTGAAGATAGGAGGACTCATCCGCTGAAACCGAGCTATGACCACATCCATTCTCTCTACCAGAGCCGGCGGAGCTGCAGCCTCCTCCTCTCCACTACTCTCAAGAGTATGACTAGGCGCACTATACTGATCCTCGTTCTGTCCTCCTGATTCCTGGAAGAGACCCCTACTACGACCACGACGTCTAGGCGGCATCTAAAACACTCAACAGGATAAGGAAAAACAGAACAATTACAGCATAGAAAGCATATAACACAAAATATGCAGCACATAGTCATATAAGTCAAGCACATGCAACACGCAACACTGTGCCTAGACTCAAGTGTGATCAAAGGAATTGAGCTTATCCCAGTTTAAGCTCTGATACCAAAAATGTCAGGCCTCGTGCTCACAACAGATAAACACGTGCGGAAGCTATCAAAAAGTGGGTAAAATTTTCGCTTTTAGGCCCAACGGTTTAAAACATAAGATTTAAAATACAACAATACTGAAAATAAGTTTTCCCAAGACATAAAACAATCAACAACAAAGCATACATAATCCAAACATGTATCAGACTCCCCTACGGGTACAACAACAAAGCACAGGGCATCCCCTTGGCTAACCGATACATATATATATATATATGCTATACGCTACTGGGACACACTAGCCACCTCCTGGGGTCACCACCAGCTGGGTTGAAACCACGACCAGCTGTAGAACCTGGGTTTCCTGAAAACAATACAACAAAGCCAAACCCCAGTACGGAGAGCAATATAAAACAGAAATAACAGCAAGGATAAAATGCAGGTGCTATGCATGAGACGCCAAGGAACAATGGAAAGCTCGACCCACAAGGGAGCTAAGGAACTCAAACATAGCTCCAAGAATCATTGTCAACGTACAGTGGCCACAAGGTGTGTTCATAGTGTGGTAGTGAGCCACTCGCCATGAAACGACACCCACTTACCGGATGCATCAAACAACTCAACCTACTGTTGCCTCGCCCATGAACTGTGGTAGTTAACCACTCGGCTCATGGTGGCTACGATCCCAGCAGGGAGATGAGAGTGCGGTATTGCCGCTCGCCCTCACATCCTGGTAAGAAAACAATAACAATGCAACAATGGTACAAGGACTACCAAAAACTGGAAAGGAATACCATGCGTGTATGCAACATGTGGGAATGCCAGCATATAAACATATGCAACGCAGCAAATACACAAATAGCACACACAATTCTCAACAGAACACAACCAGCAGGCACGGCAATTCCACATACCAGCGACTACAATTCATCCAAGCCATAACTTCGCTATAAAACAAGCTCAAATCCGTACCTTATACTGAGCAACAACTAAACCTGCGAGAAATCCCGAAGACTCTGGTAAAACCTGTTAAACACACGACATACAAAACGTAAATCTAACAGGTTACTAATCAAGCTCACGGCTGGGAGCCTCACTCGACCAGCTGCTCCAATTACCTCAACAATTACATAAAAACTAAGAACTAAGGCTAGAAACAAGGTCTCACCGAAAACCAGAACGTAGCTCTACCAAATCGATACAACACTCGAACGGCAGCAACTTCGCGTTCCTCGACTAGCCAATTACAGCTTCTAAAACTGATATGAATTGGAAGAGCTTCTCAAGAGGAGTTCAACGCTACCTCGCACGAGCCAAAACAACCACCGGAACGACGGGAAATCATCGGAAAAGCTCACGGCTGAACAGTGCTCTAGGGTTCGAAAGATAAGGAACGAAAGGCTGGAAATATTTGCTAAGTATGGAATTGATACCACAATTCGAAGACCAAGTCTTCCTATAAATAGAACTTGCTACGACTGGGAATCAATAACACACTAACAAATTTCCCAAACCAGCAGACGCAAGAACCAACAGCTGATATATACAACAATCGCTAAAATGACTAACGACTGGTTCTCAAAACGGCGTCGCACCAACTTACTCAAACGACGTCGCATAATAAACCAGCAGCTGGGTATCCAGTCGCAAGACAAAACAACGCAACATTTTTCTCTCTCTGCTGGATCCAGTCGCAAGCTCAAAACGCAGCGTTGCAACTAATTCGAACGACGTCACTCCACTGACGTCATCCAGTCGCAAACTCTCGCGAAATACCAGCAGCAAGTAAAAGCGTCCAAACTTACTCGCAGCTGGACTCCCAGTCGTAATAACGAAACGACGACGCATACTCTTCGAGCTACAGGAAAGTTGACCCGCGTTGACCTCTACATCTGCTGATCGACCAGCAGGAACTCAAACGCGATCTACCAGCTGGTACCAGACGTAACATCCAAACGACGTCGCGCCAACTAATCTAAACGCAGTCGTTTTAACCCTCAACGCAACTAATCTAAAGCCTCTGCTGATCACAACAAACACAACCAGACTTCACGTAGCGACGGCGTTTCAAGAATCTCGAGCTAAAACACACTTCGACTGGTTTTGCCACCGACCAGTCGCTAGCTCTCCAAACCAGCTGACACGTCATCCAGCAGGTACCTCAAATATGCGAAAAATACAAAATCTCCAGAATTGTTCAAC
>KQ999860.1:127404-153580 GCA_001598015.1 Dorcoceras hygrometricum | reverse complement strand
AACACAAAATATGCAGCACGTAGTCATATAAGTCAAGCACATACGCTACGCAACACTGTGCCTAGACTCAAGTGTGATCAAAGGAATTGAGCTTATCCCAGTTTAAGCTCTGATACCAAAATGTCACGTGCTCACACCCCCTACGGGTACAACCACAAAGCGCAGGGCATCCCCCTGGCTAGCTGATACATATATATATATATGCTATATGCTACTGGGACACACTAGCCACCTCCTGGGGCACCACCAGTTGGGTTAAACCCACGACCAGCTGTAGAACCTGGGTTTCCTGAAAACAACACAACAAAGAAACAAACCAAGCCCCGGAGGGACATGGGGTCAAACCCCAGTACGGAGAGCAACTATAAATCAGCACTAAGCAGCAAGAATAAAATGCAGATGCTATGCATGATATGCTGGACAACAACCCAAAGACTCCAACCGGAAAGGAAATCTAATCACAGCTCGACTGAATCTGCAACAAATGGTGGCCACTGGGTGTGTTCCAAGTGTGGTAGCTAGCCACTCGCCAGGACACAACACCTGAATACCAGATGCATCCAATAACTCGGCCTGCTGTTACCCAAGCTATGAACTGTGATAGTTAGCCACTCGGCGCATAGGGGCTAACATAACCCAGCAGGGAGATGAGAGTGCGGTATTGCCGCTCGCCCTCGCAACCTGGTAAGAAACAGAACAAGAACGACGCAACGATGGCAATGAAACTGGAATGAGGTGCAAATACGTGTATGCACATGCTGGACAATAACAAGCATATCAACATATGCACGAAACAATACCAACAACATGTACACAACACATAACACACAAAGCCATCTCACAATTCATCCAAGCCGTCACCTTGCTGAAATTTACAAGCTCAACCCGTACCTTATACTGAGCAACAACTAACCCTGCGAGAAATCCCGAAGACTCTGGTAAAAGCCTGTTAAACACACGACATACACAACGTAAATCTAACAGGTTGCTAATCAAGCTCACGGCTGGGAGCCTCACTCAACCAGCTGCTCCAATTACCTCAACAATTCATAGGAAGCTTAAAAACTAAAGCTAGGAACAAGGTCTCACCGAAAACCAGAACGTAGTTCTACCAAATCGACGCAACACTCGAACGGTAGCAACTTCGCGTTCCTCGACTAGCCAATTACAGCTTCTAAAACTGGTATGAATTGGAAGAGCTTCTCAAGAGGAGTCCAACGCTACCTCGCACGAGCAGAACAACCACCGGAAAAGACGAGAAATCGCCGGAAAGCTCACGGCTGAACAGTGTTCTAGGGTTCAAAAGATAAGGAACGAAAGGCTGGAAATATTCGCTAAGTATGGGGAAAGATATCACAATACGAAGACCAAGTCTTCCTATATATAGCACTAGCAACGACTGGAAAACAAAACCAATAATTGTCCTCCGACAAAACCAGTCGACACAACAATTCCTATAACAACAGTCGCAAGAACCAACATCTGAACGAATCTCGAGTCACGCTAAACAAATCCAGTCGCTAGCTACAGTAGCGAACAATCTCTCAAAGCTGGACAACCGGACGCTGCTTCGAAATACAAGAGCTGGACAACCAGTCGACCGGACGCTAAAATCACAAAAAGGCAAACCATCGACTGGTCCTCTAAACGGCGTCGCACTACCAGCAGCTGGGTATCCAGTCGCAAGACGAAACAACAGCACAACGCTTCCCTCGTCTGGTACCAGTCGCAACATCAAAACGCAGCGTCGCAACTTACTCAAACGACGTCGCTCCACTGACGTCACTACCCAGTCGCAACATAACAACACAACCAGACGCAAGCACAGGAGCGCTGACCCGCATTGACCATAGCTCTCGACTGCCTATCCAGACGCAACAACTCTTCGCAAAATACCAGTCGCAGCTACAGTGCTCATCCAGTCGCAACATCTCAAACGACGGCGTTTCAAGCCTTGCGCTACCAAAACAAGCTACGACTGTTTTCGCCACCGACCAGCTTTTGCCTCAAAGCTCAAAAACACGAGAACATCCAGAATTGTTCTAAACATAACTTTCGACCTGAAAATGCAACTCAAACCTCGAAACAGAGATTCTAAACCACAAAAATCTCTAAAAACCGATTAATTCCAACAATTAATCCTTAATACAAAAAAATCAGGTCTCACACGCGTTGACTTTGCTACAGGAGCTTGCTGCTGACAGACTTTGCCAAAAATTCGCTACGTTTGATTTCTAATACTCAAAGAATTTCAACAACTCAAAATCCTCAAAATTCACTACTAATCCCAAATAATTAAATAAATTATCAATCTAAAATCTGATTCCTCACCGTCCCAGTTGGGGGGACAAGAACAACCTCATCCTCCTCATCCTCCGTTGTTAACTGGAGATCTTCGTCGACCATATTTACACTCCTGTCCACCCGAGCTCATGGGTGATCATGTGCCCGAGCTTTGGCAACTTTCTGCTCAACTCTAACTTCTTTCACATAACACTTTCTCGTCATTTTTCGATCTCCCACTACTTCACCCACGATATCTCCTACTGGGAATTTAATCTTTTGATGCAAAGCCAAGGCCACGGCCATGAAAGCAGCCATAGCCGGTCTTCCCAATATAACATTATAGGAAGATGGTGCGTCTACTACTGTGAACTCCACAACTCTGGTCTTCCTATGATTTCCCGTCCCCAATGAAAAAGGTAGATGAACTATCCCTACTGGTTGCAAGGAGTGCCTTGTGAACCCAAATAGTGGTGTATGTACAGATTCCATGCGATACTCTCCCAAATCCATCTAGTCTACAGCCCCTTTGAAAAGTACATTAACTGAGCTTCCTGAGTCAACAAATATGCGGCCACTTCATAATTCGTGATCATTGCTCGGATGACCAGAGCATCATTATGCGTTTCAACGTCTACTGGCAGATCTTTAGGTCCAAAAGATAATGTGGGCCCTGAATGCCTCTTTTCTATTTTCATGGTCTCCATTCACCGAGATCTTTCTTTCCTTGCTCGATTAGAGTCACCATCAGTGGTCCCTCCTGATATCATCCTAATAAAGCCCCTGGGCTGAGGTGATTGTTGCCCCTACGGAGGAAGGCTTGACCTTCCACCTCGAGGTGTGTTCCCCCGACCAGACTTCCTCTCACTTTGTTGCCAACGTTCTTCCTCCCGAGGCCTCTTGTACGCTTGATGCGGTCCATTCCCGACCAATACGCCCGTACATCTGGATTGTTTTGGATGATTCGCTCCAATTCCTGATCTAGTTGCCGATATTCTGAAGTAGTGTGGCCATAATCCCTGTGAAAATTGTAGAACTTATCCGATTTTGGATTCCTCGGGCCTCGTCACTTCCCCTAGGTCGCTGCACTACCTTTCTCTCATCACAGATTTCCAAAGCCCTAGCTTTACACATTCTCAAAGGTGTTCGGGCAACCAACTGTCCCAATACCAGAGGAGCTTCCTGTCTAGATGATCTCGGTTGAGTTTTCTCCATCCTAAAATCCCTACCAGGTCGATATGGAATTCTCTGCTCGTTCCTTCTAGTAGACAGTACTTCTTCCACATTGACGTATTTCTCATCCTTAGTGAGGAGTTCATCAAATGTCTTAAGGGGTTTCTTAACCAGGGACCTGAAGAAGTCACCCCATCGCAGTACTTGGGTGAAGGCCCCGATCAGCAAGTCCGCGGTGGTGGATGGCACCTCAATAATGGTTCTGTTGAGATGCCTGATGTATTCTCGAAGACTCTCTTGCTCCTTCTATTTTACCGTAAAAAGATTCAACGTCGTCATCGGTTGCTTTTTGCTAATAGCGAAATGATGAAGGAATGCCTGACTGAAATCTCGAAAACACTTGACCCTCCCGGTTGGCAAGAGATTAAACCACTGTTGTGCAGATCGGACCAACGTGGTGAGGAAAACTCTGTACTTGAGGGGGTCAGCATACTTGTTAAGATAAAATTTATTAGTTTTGGTGATAACAAAATAAGACCAAGAAATGACCTTAAGACTTCACAGAAGTTTTCAGAAGCCGTGACTAAATCTCAGCATTTTGTAGTTTTCAGAAGTCATGACGTCATCTTAGTGTATTGAAGAGTTCAGAAGTTGTGACGTCATATAAGTGGATTGAAGATTTCTGTTAGGACTAGAATTTGCTAAGTACGATTTTTTTTAGCTAATGGAGTGTTTGAGTATCGGGTTTTCAGATGTTGGGTGAAATCTGGATGCTCAAATGTGCCCTTGTGTGTTTGCGTGGGTTGTTGCAAGCAAGGAGCAAAACGCTGTCGTTTTGAGCGCTAGTAAGATGTTGCGTTGCTGGAGGTGATGCGACGTCGTATTGTGTTTTCAGTAGTTGTGCTAGATAGAGGGATTTGTTAGCGGGCGTGAGCATATATGAGCTTTTGCGTGAGGAAATCAGCGATGGTTAGTTGCCCATAGTCGTTCAGATGTCAACGATGGTCAACGGTGCTGATTGATGAATTCAGCAGTGACCAAGAGCTGAAGAGCATTAGAGAGATCTGTTGTGAGAGCTCTGCTACGTCGTTTGAATAAGTTAGCACGACGTCATTTTATAGTTGCGATAGTAGAGAGTGGCAAAGTCTGAATCGAGACAGCTGAGGCCAGTTGCGAGAAACTTCTGCCTTAGAATGAAAGTTGTTTTGTACCAAGATCTGAGTTGAGGAGAGATCTGAATTAGTCGATGATGACTTCTGTTGTAGCTTTGACTTGGGATTTAAATGTAAGTGCTGATCGACACTTAGAGCATTTTTCGAATCTTAGATTTCCTATATTCTTCCCCGTGAACCCTCGATTGCTACTGTCATTCGAACCCTATTCCATCGATTGCCGTCATTTTTCGCCGCTGTTTGGAGCAAGATTGGTAGCGCTGAGCTCATCTTCTCTAGGGTTTTTTATTAGTGCCAGTCTTAAGGTTGGAGTCGCTGGATTTGAGGAGCGCGAAGTTGTTCCAGTGTTCGTTTGTCTTTGCGATTTTGGACCAGTAGTTCTTCTGTTCTTTAACAGCTTTGGGTAAGTGATTATTTACCGATTTAAGCTTCTTTCGAGAGCTGAGTAGTGCTCTGTAGAGCTAGGTAGCCGAGTTAAGCTACTGGACTTTAAAATTTTAAGCTGTAGAGTTCAGATTTGAGCTGAATTGCTAGATACTTTGACAGATTCGAGATTGTAGTAGCTTCTGTTGTGTTGGCGTGGAGCTTCTTGGGCAGTGGACTTGAGTTAGTTGCCGCACCCTTCTGTTGTGTAAGATCTGTTGAGGTTTGAGGTACGAATTGAGCTATGTATTAAGCAGTTTTCGATATCAGCTTTGGGAATATTTCTATTGTGGGTTAACTGCTGTGTTGTGTATTGATTGCTGAATTATCTGCTTATGTGCTCACTGTTGTTTGTGCGTGTGATGTTATGCATTGGTTAAGCATGAATCTGTTGTGCATTCACGCATACATATTGAGCCTGATTTCCTTTGGAAGCTGAATTTCCATTGCGCGTTGTGATCGGCCGGCTGAGTCGTCGTGCCTGAAAGGTCCAACGTTGTTTTGATGTGGTGGCCAGCTGAGTCGTTGTGCCTGAATACTACACTACCTTGTGATGGTCGGCTGAGTCGTCGTACCTGAAGATCACAAGATGATGATGATTGATGAGATTTGCACAGCTGAGTCGTTGTGCTATTCTGGTTGCCTATCGATGATTCTTGGTAGCCCTTTCATGCATTGCACGATAGATATATTGCATTGTCTGATATGATTTATGCTTTTATTGTGCTCTTCGTACTGAGGTTTGACCTCGTATTTCTTTTTCCTGCTTTGTGTTTTTGGGACTGTGTTGCCCATTGCAGGAGCTACAGGTAATCTGGCTGGGCAGATTGGAGCTTCAGCTAGTAGATCCCCGTTTAGTTGAGTCCCAGTATATTTATACTTATATTGAGCCAGGGGATGTCCTGTGCCTTCATGTATTTAGGAGATCTGTAGTTTGAGACTTGTTTTGATTACCTGTTATGTGTTGTTTGAGTTTTGAATTAATCTCTATTTTAAGTATGAATGTATTTTGAAATGATAATGGATCAGGCCCTTATTCGAAAATTTGTAGCCATGTTTTTATGATGCTTCCGCATATTTGCGATTAATTGTCGTATTAGCGCACGTGGCCTGACAATTTCTAAGTCTCGAAAGATTATGAGCTAAGCATTGACTTCTGAGTTGACCATTCGGGAACAGTTATTCAGACTTGAAGCTACAGTGGAAGATCAGAAGTGTGGTATATTGATTCAGATCCCAGTATTTCAGAAGTGGTTATAGAGCTATCAGTGAACATCAGATTTGAGGTTATCAGAAGTATTCGACTCAGACTTTGGAACAGTATTTTTTCAGAAGTCGCAAGCATTCAGTTGTTCCATTCAGTGGTTACATTCAGATGTTGCAAGTACTCAGTTATCTCTTTATATTCAGTTGTGATAGTTTTTGAATACACAAGCAGCGGCGAGATAGCGACTTATTGCAAGGCAGAAAGAAATGTTTTAACAGAAAGAACTTTCAGGCGTAAGGAACGAACAGATTCAAACGCTACCATGTGTTTAAATTGGAAAGAATCAATGGTTGATTTTGGATTATACAAATGCCTGGAATTAAGGAGACAATGTCAGAGCTATTTTGGGCGATTGTACACAGTATACAGAGGACGTTATACGACATTTGCTCAAATATGGATATACGACAATTTGGCCCTGATGAAGCGCAGATTACCATTTGGTGGAGCAGGATATATGGTTGTACGATGAACATATATTCAAAAATGGATTTTGTTTCCTTAGACGAATTTTAATGACCGTTGAGATCAAAGGGTATAAAAGGCTGAAGAATTCAAATTGAGAAGCTCTCTGCTGTTTTCTCCATTCTCTGCCAATTCTCTGTCTCTCATCTATTCTACGAGCTTATTGCTTATCGACGCTATCTTTCAAAAGCTCACATAGTCACTGGAAAATCTTCACTGCAAAATTTGTTGAAGTTCCAGTGCTTTCAATCTCGAAGAACAGTGTCTTAGTTGTTCTTAATAGCTTAATCTTCTAGATATCATCTTCTGGTTCACTTTTCTGAATCAAGCTTCATAGTATAGAAACCAGAAGATTTACAGTCTCAAAACCATTGTATTTCATTGTTATCATTCAGATTGAGTCTGTAACGAACTGACTGTTTAAAGCGGAGCGAAAGAAAAACTCTAAGTGTTGTAAATAGCAGCTGCGTCTGCTTGTTGATTGAAGTTGATAGGAGTTCACCTGGAGCGAGGCTCGGTGATTGGGTGTTTACAGTGTCTGTACTCATCAAAGCCTTCTAGTGGAACCTTCCTGAATAAGGAAGAAGGGGAGACGTAGGATTTGATATCCGAACTTCCTTAAACAAACTCTCGACCCTATACTTTTACTTTACTGCATTTATTTATTATTACACTGTTCACAGATTGATCGAATTCATTTCGCACATTATTTGTTAGTCGAGAAATCTGATTTTAGACTGAGATACCTTAAATCTGGTAACTCGGATTTAAGTTAAGCAAGGCGCTTGTAAAAACTGTTTTAAGGTTTCGAAAATTTAAAATCCCAAAGGAGTTCATTCAACCCCTCTTCTGAACTCCTAAGGCTGTTTTTTGATCCTATTGATCCTATCAATTGGTATCAGAGCCTGCGCTATCTCAGTATTGAACAGTTTATTGTTTGTGTTTCATATATTTCAATATGTCTACCTCTCACAACAAGATTCCTATGTTTTCTAAGGAGGACTATGATGACTGTAAGATCAGAATGCAAGCGCACTTAGATGCTCAAGACGGTGACATGTGGTCAGTCATCACTGATGGTCCAATGAAAATAATGAAGATAAACATAGCATTTGCGACGAGTGATGGTGCACCAGAATATGTGGAAAAGAGGAGACACGAGTACACTAATGAGGATAAAAAGAAGGCGAATCTGGACAATATGGCCAGGGATATTCTCTACAAGACGCTGGACAAAAATGTGTTCAGCAAAATCAAAACTTGTACCACTGCCAAGGAGATTTGGGAAAAGCTGATACAAATTTGTGAGGGAAATGATGAGACGAAGGAGAACAAGCTTACTGTGGCTCAGCAAAAATATGAGTCAATAAAGATGAAAGATGGAGAAACCATGGCGGAGTTTGATGAGCGATTTAGTGCTGTGGTGATAGAGCTTACCAGTTTGGGCAAAGAATACAGCAACCGTGAGTTGGCGTTGAAGGTGATGAGAGCATTGCCCAGAGAGTGGGATGTTAAGACCATGGCTATGCGTGAGTCCAAGGATCTGAACAAGCTGGAACTGCATGATCTGTTCGCAAACCTAAAAGCCTATGAGTTTGAGTTAGAAACAAGATCTGAAGCTGGACCCTTAACATCTCAACCAACCAAAGCATTAGCAGCAACAACATCTGAACAGTGCTCTCCAAGCACGAGCAAATCCACAGAACAGCTCAGCAACGACGCCATGTCCCTCTTCGTTAAGAAGTTTGGGAAATTCATGAGAAAATCTTACAACCCTTCTTTCTCTTATAATAATGCACATAAATCTGATAAGATTACCACTGACCAAAATTGTTTTAACTATGGTCGTCCAGGGCATTTTGTTGCTGATTGCAACAGGTCCAAGAAAGAGGACAGATTCAAGAGGGATGAGAATAAATATGATAGATCCAAGGAAAGATCAAAGGATAGAAGGATGAGGACAAGAGCTGATAAGAGGCCCAGCAGAAAGAATGATCGCAAAGTACTAGTTGTTGAGGAGAGCAACAAGAACTGGGCTGATACCGATACAGATTCCTCATCAAGAAGCTCTTCATCCAGGGATAGCGAACAGTAGGAATTTCGCTGCCTCATGGCCAATCAAACTTCAGAAGATGAGGTATTCGATTTTTAAAATACTGAATTTACACGAGAGGACCTAATCACTGCACTGAATGAAATGGTCCAAGAGTACCATAAGATTTCTCAGACATTCGAGGAAGTCAAGGCTGAAAACGTAGATTTTAAAAATAGTTCAGTGGAACCAAGATCTGTTCAACATGGTAAAACTGACAGTTTAAAAATTGAGTTGAGTAAGCTGAAGGCTGAGAATGATTCGTTGAGATTAAGATCCAGTGATCTCGAAGCAAAAAACGAAAATTTAAATGAAGTGATGAGCTCCTGGACCCAGTCTTCTGTTTCTATAGATAAGCTGTGTGAAATTCAGAAGCCAGCGAATGCTAGAACTGGTTTAGGTTTCAATGCTAGTGAAAGCAGCGCTGGAGAAACCAATACTGAGTCATATCTGGTATATGACAAGTTCAAAAAGATGAGCTTTGTCAAAGCCAGTATGACACATGATACATGCGAGTCAGTGAAGTATGATGACCAGAACTCTTCAAAGCTGAATCAAAAAGGAAAAGCTGGTATCGGTTTTCTAAAACCTGAGAACTCCAAGCCAAGCTGGATAAAGAACAGACTTGACAAAGATAAAGCGAAAGCTGGTTCTAAGTCGTTTGTTTCTCACCAGCCCATGCGTAGTTCGAAGAAGGTAAAATCTTTTTGGAGAAAGGTTCAGCCGAGGAGATATCTGAATGGTCAAAATATCAAACCTGTTGGCGTACAATGGCGGATCCGGATCCCATTTCCCGGGGGCGCAACGGAAGTCAAAAATTGCCCCGAGAAATGTTCAATACATTCAAAAATCAATAAACATTCATAGGGCGTTTATCGAATTGCTATCTTGCTGGCGTCTAGGTGCCTGGCTCCGACCAGTTTCACGAGGAAACCGGCATTTCAAACGGTAGGCGGCGGTAGATCATCAATCATGTCCACGACCGGAATCAAGATTCCTCCGTCAATCTGCACTATAAGATCTGATGGATTCTGACACGGACGGAAACTCCTCGTCGTGGTGATCGAAACAAGTCCGATCACACTACAAACGGACAGCGGCGGCACGACGGTGGGCGGCGGCCGTGCGTGAGGTTTGAGAGGAGGGGCGGCGGTTTTGGAGCTTGGAGGCTAGGGTTGTGAGATGCAAGTCTCTCATTAGTTGCCCTAGGTCAAGACTAAGTATAGGTATGATGGGTTTGAACCGGCCCATTGGACCTGGGGCGGGCCCAGTCCAATATATGAACATTCGGTTCATCCGCATCACCGTGGCTTCATCATAACTCCGATCGACGATCAGATCGGACCGATCGACTCAGTTTCTAAAACTGAATATTATGATGCAAAACAATTTTTCAGACCACCTAGTCCAAAATTACAGTTTAGCCCCTCAATAATGGGAAATCGCAATTTGACCCCTGTTGACTTTTAGGAAGTCGCACTCCCTAAAATTCTCCTCATATGCTCAACACATTGAGCTCAGTTTCCGTGTGGGAATCATGAATCCAGTACTTGTGTGACCCTCAATGGTTCAGAGATACAGCTAGCCGTGGGCCCACAACCATTGTGGCTCCGAAATCACAATTTCGGACTTGCCCATCGGATCATGGTAAACGCGCCTAGACGGTCCTTTCTACGCATATATCCCGACCAGATCAACGACCATTGGTAAATCGAGAGTCGCTAGAGATCCGATAGCTATGCATACATCTTGGAGATCAAATAGTGACATCGCGAGTATAACTAGGTAAACCCATTTACCTAAAATACATCCAGTACTCTGGCCAGAGTTTTATACACTATTATCCCCTCAGATAGCATAGGATATCCACGCATGAAGGCGAGCGGTGAATCCTCGACAACGAAGCATCGACTCCTACATGCATCGGGACCTCACCCAATCCCGCCGCCTAATGACCGAGTCGGCAAACGGGTCAAAGTGAGGCGTCTATCATGTAGAGCCTCAATGACATTTCGAGTAGTGAGGACTAATCAGTACAACCAAGACATCGGACTTATTCACTTGACAAATGGTAACCACTTGGAAAGTCCGAACGAGGGTAGTTCGATAGATCACCAGGTCACTATCCATCTGCATGCTCAGAACAACACAATGTTCCCTACCAATGAAACATGGTACTTCGCATCGCAGATGCTAGTCTCAAGCTCGGGCGGCCTTATCCTCATTTTGACGGCCCAATCGACTAGGAACAAATTCAGAATACACAGTGACTATTAGATGTGTTTCATGATAGCCATCATATCCACTATCACATCTAACATACATTGTGGTGCATTCTAGGTCTTTATCCAAACATCATATGACATAATGAAAATAAAGAATGCCATAAAGAAATACGAATAACATATATAAAGATTGTCATATACAAGAGTCAATAAAACCCACACGCCACAAGTTGGCTAGTTGGGAATCTACTCTAACAAAACCAATACTCAACAGATCTCACAATATTTTTGCACAGACCCTTATGGACTATCATACTGGGAAAACTGTTAAAGTCATTCAAGTATGGGTCCCGAAATGGGTAATCCGATCTGGACCCAAGTAAAATTGGGTACCAAAATCTGTTTTTATGATTGCAGGATAACAGGTACAAAGCTGGAGATGAATCAATCATTTGGTACCTGGATAGCGGGTGTGCAAGACACATGACTGGAAACCCAAAGCTGCTATCAGATGTTACTCCACACAAAGGGGCAAAAATAGTTTTTGGTGATAACTCACATGGTAACACTGTGGGTAAGGGTAAGCTTACCCACGGTGACATTTCAATATCTGATGTCTTAGTTGTTGATAGCTTTTGTTATAACTTAATTAGCATCAGTCAGCTGTGTGCCAAAGGTTACATAGTTAAGTTTCAACAGCACACATGCACAGTTCAGAGTCCAAATGTTCTGACTGTGTTGGTAGGTAAAAGATCGGGTAATACCTACATTTTCAACTGGTCAGAGCAAATGGGATCTGAACAAATTTTCTTAGCAGCCAACTCTTCCAAGAGCTGGTTGTGGCATCAGCGAATGAACCATATAAACTTTAAAACGCTTGCCCATTTGAGTCAGCATGAACTGGTTTCTGGTATGCCCAAAATCAATTTTTCTAAGGACAATATATGTGCCGCATGTCAGCTTGGTAAACAAATTCATTTTAATTTTAAAAAGAAAGGCGGTAAACGTTCTTCCTGAAGCTTAGAGCTTTTACATATGGATCTCTTTGGTCCTATTCCCGTAACAAGCTTAGGGGGAACGAACTACACCCTAGTTGTTGTTGATGATTTTACAAAATTCACTTGGGTGCTGTTTTTAAAAGCAAAATCTGATACCGCTGACCAACTCATTCGGCTTTTAAAACATTTACAAAATGACAGATCTTGTACAGTCAACAGGATAAGAAGTGATCGTGGTACCGAGTTTTTAAATCAAAAATTATCTTCTTATCTGGATGACATAGAAATAAAGCATGAGCTTTCTGCAGCTAGAACTCCTCAACAGAACGGGCTGGTTGAGAGGAGAAATCGCACTTTAAAAGTAGCTGCTAGATCTATGATTGCTTATTCCGGCATTTCTCAAAAATTTTGGGCGGAAGCAGTTAATACAGCTTGCTACACTCAGAACAGATCTATGATTAACAAGTTGCACGATAAAACCCCATATGAGATCTGGAGTGGCAAGGAACCTGATATTTCATATTTCAGGGTGTTTGGGTGCAGATGCTTCATTCATAATAATGGTAAAAAGCACTTAACAGCTTTTGATACAAAATCTGATGCAGGTATCTTCCTAGGTTATTCAGCAGTGAGCAAAGCTTATCGAGTTTTCAACAATAGAAGTCCAATTGTTGAAGAATCAGCACACGTTGTCTTTGATGAGACAAGCTTTAGATCCAACTCAGCTGCGAGCCTCAACGATTTATGTACACGTCTTGAATCATCCAGCATTGATGACTCAGATGATGACGTGGCACAACAAATACATTCAGCAGAGATACAACCAGAGCTGGACACACCGCACAACAATGCTCAACAAGATCTGACAGGTAATCCAGTAGTCATCGATTTAACTAACGTTGACTCAACGCAGTATCAGATCTCTCCAAGTGTGCCTGCTGCTGGAGCTGAAGCGACGAATGCACAAGATGCTCAAACAGATGTTGCACAAACAGATCTTGCCACACAACGATCAACATCTGATGCACAAGATGCGAACGCGAACCATCAATTGATGACAGACAATCCAGAAGTGGCTATCCAGCAAGACATCCAAGCAGAACAGGAAGCAAACCCAATTGGACTTGATCTTCGGTGGAATAGAAATCATCAACCCGAGCAAGTCATAGGTAAAATCGAATCTCCTGTTCGCACATGAAGCCAGCTATTGCATGATCATTTTGATTCAGCATTCATCTCACATATAGAACCAAAACAAATAGATGAAGCATTAGCATACCCAAGCTGGGTAGATGCTATGCAAGAAGAACTTAATCATTTTAAGAGAAATAATGTATGGAAACTTGTACCTAGACCTTCTAATCATTCAGTTATAGGAACTCGATGGGTCTTTAAGAACAAACTGGATGAAGATAGAATAGTAACAAGAAACAAAGCTAGACTGGTAGCCCAAGGATTTAGGCAAATGGAAGGAATAGATTTTGATGAAACCTTCGCACCAGTAGCTAGATTAGAAGCTATACGCATGTTCCTTGCATATGCTGCATTCAATGATTTTAAGGTCTTTCAAATGGATGTTAAGAGTGCATTTCTTAATGGCATCTTAACAGAGGAAGTGCATGTTGTACAACCTCCTGGCTTCGTAGATCATACATATCCAGATTATGTTTATAAATTGGATAAAGCTCTGTATGGGTTGAAACAAGCACCCAGAGCTTGGTATGATACACTGTCTAAATTCTTAATTGATCATGATTTTACAATAGGCACAGTGGATAAGACTTTATTCAAATTTGTCAAAGCTGATCATGTTCTGTTAGTTCAGATTTACGTTGATGATATCATATTTGGGTCAACTAACCCCAAGCTATGTCAAAAGTTTTCTAAGCTAATGCAGGACAAATTTGAGATGAGCATGATGGGCGAGCTAACGTTCTTTCTGGGCTTACAAGTTAGACAGCTGGAAAATGGAATTTTCATTAATCAAGATAAGTATACAAAAGAACTACTGAAGAAATTTGGAATGGACAACTGTTCAGCAGTTGAGAGCCCAATGAGCTCATCAATCAAGCTGGACAAAGACGAAGCTGGTACTGCCATTGAGGTATCATTATATCGTGGTATAATTGGCTCCCTGCTTTACTTAACTGCTAGCAGACCAGGCATCATGTTTGTTGTCTGTATGTGTGCTAGATTTGTAAGCAGAGCTAAACAGTCGCATTATATTGCTGTAAAATGGATCTTGAAATATTTAAAAGAAACTTCCAATTCAACTAATAGGTTATAGTGATGCAGACTATGCAGGATGCAGAGTTGATCGTAAAAGCACCAGCGGTACTTGTCAATTTTTAGGAGATCGATTGATTTCCTGGTTCAGTAAGAAGCAAACATCTATTGCAACGTCAACAGCTGAAGCAGAGTACTTAGCGTATGGAAGCTGTTGTTCTCAGATATTATGGATACAACACCAGCTTAAGGACTATGGCATTGATGCTTCTGAAGCGCCTATTCTCTGTGACAACACCAGTGCTATTGCTATCACTCAAAATCCAGTACTGCATTCAAGAAAAAAGCACATAGACATCAAGAATCACTTCATAAGGGACCATGTACTCAAGAAGGACGTCAAGCTGGAGTATGTGTCGACTGAGCAGTAAGTAGCTGACATCTTCACAAAGCCCCTACCAGACGCTAAGTTTTCTTATTTTAGAAATCTGTTGGGTCTCTTAGAACTGCCTTGACTTGTTGGTGCCCTAACAATATTGCAGGTTGAACATCTTTCTGGTTTTGTCAAATCTGAGTCTACTGTTCAGGGGGAACATCGTGGAATTCAGGTTTGATAAAATATCAGACTTGGGAGGTTTCAGCTTTAGGTGGAACGAGAGATCTGAATTAATAAGTGCTGAGTCAACTGAATATGTGAGATCTGGATATACTCAGATGTCATGTATACACAGTTGATACTTATCCATGATCAGATCTTGCAACACCCCTGCTGATAAATTAAACAGATCTTAAGGTTGTGACGTGTTAAGTATTTGGCGCCAGTTATCTATTTATCTTTTTACCCTCGCGGTCAAAATTTGAAATCATTTTAAAATATTTTTTTTATTTCGCAATATTGTCTAAACCTCTTCAAAATCATTTCAAATTATTTTCAAAATCTTATTTGTGCCATTGGATGATGGACATGTGGTTGTCATCATGCGAAACATCACATCCACACACTCTCTCTCTAGTACCTTTTTGCATTCGTGTTTATATTTACGGCGTTTCCTTTTAACCTAACTCTTACGCTGTGCATATTACCTTCAAACTATCTTGCATTTCTGCTCTCCTGTGTTCTCTGTTTGTAGATTACTCTTGTGTCAGGCATTCTCTCGTTCGTTATACTATCAGAAATGGCATCCTCACTTATTAGCAACACCAACCAGGTCCATTTTGACTCTGTCCTTGCCATGGACAACGCATGAATGGTAGCTATGTTCAAAGCCTTAGTAGCTTCTGGTCTTAATGGTTTTCTGGGCTGTATGTCTGAAATTTTTGAAACCGCTCTGGTCGAGTTTTATCAAAACGCCTCTACAGTTCAAGGGAAATCAGTGGAAATCTCTGAGGAAGTTTTTTCCAGGACTTTTCAGTTGCCGATGGAAGGATTGACCGACATGAATGAGGTACCGAAGGATTTGGTCTTTGATGCTAGAACTGAGTTTTCATTTACTGGTGATAAGTTGACAACTTCCTGCAAGAAGCGGGAATTGAAGATTGAGTTCAGGCTTCTAAGTGATATTTTGGCGAAATTAGTAATTGTGAAAGCCGGGTCGTTCGACGTTGTTACTCATGAGCGTTTCCTAATGATGACCGCTATCAATGCAGGTGTTAAAATCAATTGGGGGAGGCTTTTGTTTAACATTTTCACAGCTACGCTGTTCAAATCTGTATTCTGTTGAAGAAAGTACCAAACTTGGATTTGGGAGATTCCAAGGAGTTCCCACCTCTAAAATTTTGACTGCCAGAACTGTTGGCAGGTATATGTCTATCAACGACAAGATTTATGTTGAAGATGTGGAGGATGTGGGAGATGTATCCCCGATGAAGAAGACACCCGCGAAAAGGGTTGTGTCCAAAAAGAGGCCTGCTGTTGCTGTTGATGAACATGTGGTGAAAAAGAAGAGGACATTTAAGGGGAAAGCAGCTCCTTCAAAAGAGAAGCTGGAGCTAGTATCAGTAGCACAAGAGGCTATTCCTCTGCAAATCGTTGCACCAATTCCAGCTGTGTCAACTGTGCCTCCTCCTAAGCCAAAGCAAAAAGCGCCAAAGAGGAAGCTGAAGCTGACACCAGCATCTGATGATGAAACTGTTGCCAAGGATGCAAATGTTGGGGCTGTTGAGAAACAAGGAGAAGGAACAACTGCTGATGTGGTGATAAAATAACCAGCTGTGCCATCTGATGATGACGTGGATTCTATTATCCAGCAGATTCTTGTGGATATACCAGCTGTTAGTGGAACAGCTGTTGGTGAAACAGTTTTTGGGGCACAGATGACACAGAGGTCTGATGATAATGAGAACAGAATAGATATTTCTTTTGGTGAATTTGTTGCTGTTGAGTTTCAGGTGGTTGTTTTATGAGAGACCATGGTTTGGCAGATGATGTGGACCCAGTGACTTCAAAGGCTGATAATCTAATAGTTGAGGACTTTGAACGCTTAGTTGCCACGGGGGGTGAACAAGTTCAAAGAACAGAAACTGAGAAGGAGAAGGATGCAGAATCTGGAGCTAGTAAGAAATCTGTGGCTGCGAAGCAAAATGAGGAACCATTAAGCAACAAACCAACTGATGAAGAGCTGATGTCTATTGATGATTTACTGATGCAGATTTTGGATGATATGATGCTTCCAACAGTCTCTGCTGCTGAAATCACCAAGATTAAATTTGGTCTCACAGTGAAAATCAACGAAGTGCAAGACAAAGACTGGTACTATGCCAGTCTTCCAACGATTTCTGCTAATGACAAAGGGAAAGAGCCTTTGGAAACAGCTGATGCTGTGAAAGGGAACCCAGCTAGAGAGATGGTTCAGTTAATTTGTGGAGATGTAGATTTTCTTGTACAGCAGCGTGAACAGATAATACAGGAGGTTGTTGACTTCTTTCATTCTTTTAGTCTTAGCCAGTTATTTGATTTAGAATCAGTAAGAGTCGTAGCCGCAAAAGAAAACATATGTTATTTTGGGCTGAAACGAATTCTTTGGAAACTGCGGTAAAGCGAAGGGTGTACATAAGTGTCAAATACAGAGAAATGATGCTGCGAAAATTTTTGGAATCACATCGGAAATATTTTGCGCCTGGCCAACCATGGACAGCAATGGCTTCGCAAATCATTGATGTACTTTCTGCTGCTCATCATAAATCTCTCGAAGCACTGTTGGCACAGAAGAAAGAACATGGTTTGATATGGGAACGTCCATGTTCCAGCAGTCTCTTTGATGACTCTGTCGATGGAAGTGGTGCAGTCTTTGCCCAATTTTATTCTCTGGCCAAGTTCGCTTGCTGGGTGAGGCCGATGGTATTAATTGATGGGGTCTGGACACCTATACAGGGTAATGAGTATTGGCGCAACAGTTGCAGATTATCTCTATTTTTAAATAAACGACAGCTGCCAAAAAGGGCTATTGAAGACAGTTTTGTTCCTCATTGCTATTTTATCGAGCCTGATCAATATTGGGGAGCATCGCAGTCTATCATCAAAACTTGGGGATGGTTTAAAGTCTGTACAGAAGCAGTTCAATTCTTTGAGTCTGGAAAACTTCTGCCAGTAGGCTCACTCAATTTTTGCAGAACTCTTGCTGTTTATGAGCCAGTTCTAGAATCTGGCTATCGCAAGCCGACAGTTACATCTTGGGGATGGTCCCAACTTTGCACCGCTTTTGTTAGATACAGCTTATTCGGGAGTTTGCAATCAATTGATATCATAAATTTTCTTTCAGTTCTCATTCCAGTCCGACCAGTTTTGAGGGATGTTAATATTCTTGATACCGTTGTACAGAAAGCACCGGTTCTCCTTCTAACAGACACCAGTACACAGGAGGATCCGATTGTACAGATGGATATAGATCAGCATCCAGATTCTCCACCTACCTCAACTGATTCTTCTTTTCACTTCAATGCAAATGACATTCCTACTGAAGAAGACCCAGCTCATGACCAGTTTATCTTGCCTTCTACTGCCACTCCTACTACAACAGACATCGCAGCATCTTTTGCTCAACTACGCGCATCGATTGATCAAGTTCAATTTGAGCAAATCGGGCGAAAGGATGATATGGACAAACTCAAGGACATACTTCTGATGCATATTAGATACCTTGAGAAGCATTTTTCAGAATGTTTTGATCAACAGGACAGGGCCAATAGGGTGCTACTAACAGTATTCGCCAAGAGATTCACGATCAAAAGACCCTCCTGTCGCTGGATTTTCTTACGTCTCAGAAGAGGATCAGTACTCAGGTGGAGTCCGTGGCCACAAGCTTAACTAATGTTCAGAAGGATGTTCAGGACACTAAGGATACTTTCTTCCATCAGTTACTGGATTTCCGTGCATAGTCACAGGAGAACTATAATAATCTTACCACTCAATTGGGCGAACTTGTTGATTACATCCATCCTGGTGGTAATGACAAAAAGGGGGAAGAGAGTAGCAGCCGCCGACCTCAACCGCCTCCAGATGATCAGAATAGACCTAGTGGAGGTAGTGCTAGCAGAGGTGGTGGTGGTTCTGGTGGACGTAGTAGAAGAGATGACAGAACGGACTCTTCAAAGAAAATACCTTCCAGTAGTGGTGGTGGATCTGGTACTGGTGGTGAAACTTATGGACCGTATGGACCTTACAATAAGAATGCTGAATGGTGGTTGTATGGAAAGAATCAGTTTTAGGATCTTTCAGTTTTTGTTGTACAAATCTTGTGTACATTGATCAGTTAATATGATTTATAAAATTTCAGCACGACTTCGAGCTTTCCTATATCTTCTTAAGTCGTAAGGCTGTTAAGTTTTGTCATCACCAAAAAGGAGGAAATTTTTAAGATAAAATTTATTAGTTTTGGTGATAACAAAATAAGACCAAGAAATTACCTTAAGCCTTCGCAGAAGTTTTCAGAAGCCGTGATGTCATCTCAGCGTTTTGTAGTTTTCAGAAGTCATGACGTCATCTCAGTGTATTGAAGAGTTCAGAAGTTGTGACGTCATATAAGTGGATTGAAGATTTCTAAGTCTCGAAAGATTCTGAGCTAAGCATTGACTTCTGAGTTGACCATTCGGGAACCGTTATTCAGACTTGAAGCTACAGTGGAAGATCTGTTGTTAGAGCGAAGTGCATTCAGACTTGAGTAACAGAGTGTGGTATATTGATTCAGATCTCAGTATTTCAGAAGTGGTTATAGAGCTATCAGTGAACATCAGATTTGAGGTTATCAGAAGTGTTCGATCAGACTTTGGAAAAGTATATTTTTCAGAAGTCGCAAGCATTCAGTGGTTACATTCAGATGTTGCAAGTACTCAGTTATCTCTTTATATTCAGTTGTGACAGTTTTTGAATACACAAGCAGCGGCGAGATAGCGACTTATTGCAAGGCAGAAAGAAATGTTTTAACAGAAAGAACTTTCAGGCATAAGGAACGAACAGATTCAAACGCTACCATGTGTTTAAATTGGAAAGAATCAATGGTTGCGATTGGAATTAAGGAGACAATGTCAGAGCTATTTTGGGCGATTGTACACAGTATACAGAGGACGTTATACGACATTTGCTCAAATATGGATATACGACAATTTGGCCCTGATAAAGCGCAGATTACCATTTGGTGGAGCAGGATATATGGTTGTACGATGAACATATATTCAAAAAGGGATTTTGTTTCCTTAGACGAATTTTAATGACCGTTGAGATCAAAGGGTATAAAAGACTGAAGAATTTGAGAACCTCTCTGCTGTTTTCTCCATTCTCTACCAATTCTCTGTCTCTCATCTATTCTACGAGCTTATTGCTTATCGACGCTATCTTTCAAAAGCTCATATAGTCACTGGAAAATCTTCACTGCAAAATTTGTTGAAGTTCCAGTGCTTTCAATCTCGAAGAACAGTGTCTTAGTTGTTCTTAATAGCTTAATCTTCTAGATATCATCTTCTGGTTCACTTTTCTGAATCAAGCTTCATAGTATAGAAACCAGAAGATTTACAGTCTCAAAACCATTGTATTTCATTGTTATCATTCAGATTGAGTCTGTAACGAACTGACTGTTTAAAGCAGTTCGAAAGAAAAATCCTAAGTGTTGTAAACAGCAGCTGCGTCTTCTTGTTGATTGGAGTTTCTAGGAGTTCACCTGGAGCGAGGCTCGGTGATTGGGTGTTTACAGTGTCTGTACTCATCAAATCCTTCTAGTGGAACCTTCCTGAATAAGGAAGAAGAGGAGACGTAGGATTTGATATCCGAACCTTCATAAACAAACTCTCGACCCTATATTTTTACTTTACTGCATTTATTTATTATTACACTGTTAAAAGATTGATCGACTTCATTCCGCACATTATTTGTTAGTCGAGAAATCTGACTTTAGACTGAGATACCTTAAATCTGGTAACTCGGATTTAAGTTAAGCAAGGCGCTTGTAAAAACTGTTTTAAAGTTTCGAAAATTTAAAATCACAAAGGAGTTCATTCAACCCCCCCCCCCCTTCTGAACTCCTAAGGCTGTTTTTTGATCCTATTGATCCTATCAATACTGGTGGAGGAGGGCGGCTTTTTCAAAATGATACAAATGCTCCTCGGGATCTCCCATCCCGTCATACTCTCCTACATTTGGAAATTTGAAGTGCTGAGGTAACTCAGCAGCCAATCCTTCAGTAGAGAAGGGCACCTCCCGAGCAATCGGGGGAGGAGTTTCCGCAACCCTCGCCTCCCTCAATCGGGCAACTTCTTCTCGGAGTCCTCTAATCTCTTCAGCTTGTTGATCAGGTAGGGATTTGCTTCGGGCCGATTAGCCAGGATTTGTTCTACTGTGGCCGCCACCAACTGAGCTATCTGGGCGGCTGTAAGTGGTGGATTCTCACACCCTTGGGATATATTCTCAGTGCGACTTGTTTCTCCCGTTTCCTGAAGTCTACTTCTCCTAGGCAGCATTTTATCTCTCTTTTTTTCATGTTTCCCACAGACCGCGCCAATTGATGTAGCCGAATTTCGTCCAGCCAATGAGCTACTGCCACGTAAGGTTCGTCAGGTCGGGAGATGAACGAAATTTAGTTCGGTAGGTTGGATTGTGCTTCGCCAGCAATATCCTGCAAACACAAAAACTAGGTCAAAGGGCGTCGGGAGGTATCCCGACGAAAACCCTCCGATGCTTAAGTTAGAATAAGTGTTTTGGGGCAAAGAGTACGTATATAGGAGAAGAAATGAAGTTACTGAATGAATAAAAGATGGGATATACCTGTGTATTTATAGGTAAGTAGAGTGGTTTGATATACTTGTCCGGGCAATCATGAATTGTAGTGGGTCTGACATATACTCTCACGTACCCTCTGGAGATAGGGATGGCTTCTTCCGTATTTGTCAGTGTATTCATCATGGATTAATCAAGAGGGCCAAGTTGTTTATGTGGGGTCGGACTATCACTCGTTATGTTACTACTTCGGGATGCTATGACGAGGTAAGATGTGCGCCCAACCTGGTAGTGGTCTGGTGGAGACAAGATGGAGGGCTGTTTAGTATTATTTCTAAGAGAAGCTCTACCTCGGTTCCCGAGCTGAACATTTAGTAGTAGTTTTACATTTCTTGTGACATAATTGTGCATCGATTTGGAAGTAATTGATGAGGTATGAGGTGTCCGTAATATCTTTTTTCTTTTAATTCTTATTATCAGTTTTTTTTAGCGTTCATTATCATCATTATATGTATAAGTATGAAACATTTCTCAAAATAAAATAGGGGTATGAGGTATCCGTCAAAATAAATACATTTAAAATTTTTTACATTGTATATGTGATGACAAATATGCACAACTCAGATGTTTTCCCTTATTTTTGACGGGAACAAACTATGAAAATGTCCCCGTACAGTATGTGCCATTGATTTGTATGGGCCAAGGCCCAAGGCTCATACATATAACGACTCATCAGTTTTGCATTCGAAGGAGGATAGTATTTCCCTTGAGATCCAACTATTCTATCTTGGCGATATCGTTTATCATGATATTTGAAAACTTATCGACTTGTTATGATTAAAAGGATAACTAGAAGATAAATTTAATGAGGAAATTATTTTCATAAATAATTAATATTGTATTAAATCCTTGGGTGTACTATAAATTGATAAACTGGATTAAATTAAAACTCTATATCCCTCTTTAGAAAACTCATTTAAATCCATTTTAGTTATTTGTTTAACAATTTGGTCGTGACGTACTGGACAATACAACGTTTTATTGTTTTAAGTACAGTCACGTTGTTTTATTTTTTCAAGGCCCACAATTAGTCATGTATTAGACTTTAGATTGAAATATTTATAAAATTTCTGAGTAGTAGGTTGTGTGTAAGTTGCAATTGAATTCATAGTGGACACTTGATCATTAATGCACCTGCCGATTTCTTAATTGAGGCATATTCAATCATACAATTATATCTAAATGTGCACGTAACTTATTAAAGTTACTAACTTTAATAAGTTATTAAAGTTTCTAACTTATTAGAAGATGCATTGTTTAGGTTATTCAATTAGTTGGATAACAGAAGGCTATATTTCAAACTATATTGTCAACTATTCCACGTGTCTATTATAAATAGGATGTATTCAATTTCTCAATCCGTACAATTATATAGTTCAAGTTTTGCGATTTAGTATTATTTTTTCATTCTTTTACCAATCTCACAGGGGTGTAAACAAACCGAATCAGGCCAAAATATTGAAAAATTTAAGGTCAGAGTTCGGCTCGAATTAGTTATTCTAGTTCGAGCTCGACTCGAAACTAAAAAAATTGAAAATATTTTACTCGAATTAGGTTCGATTTAAAGTCGTGTTCGAGTTCGGCTCAAAAGTTTCGAACATGTTCGAAAACTATGCTAACAATTCCTTGAAAATAAGTTCATGAAATTCCCGAATTTAATTATTTAATATATAGATATATTATTTTAATAAAGTATTAAGGCTCACAAGCGATTGATGAATAATTTGGCTAGAGTTCAGCTCGAAAAAACACTCAAACATGTTCTAGCTCGAATTTGATAAGTTCGAATACAAATCAAATATTTATCGAGCTAACTCGAAAAGCTCGCAAATATATTCTCTTCCTTTACACCCTTAAATTTATATCATTTTATCCCCGAAAAGTATCAAGAATTTATTTTATAACCCGGTCTCGTACCCGAAAGTGTAGGGACCCAAATATTCGGGAACTTGTATTTTCGGGCCCGTAAGGTCGGGAAGATATATCCCGAATAAGTATAAGTCAAGCACATGCGAGTTGATATATAAGCATCGAAAATTAAAATTTTAATACTTGAAAAAGTGATACGATTTCTTGGTTAATCAACTAAACAATTAAATCCAAAACAAAAATAATATATGATATTATATCATTAAACCACAACATCAAAGATTTAACTTCCAACGAAGGTTTTTGGAGCTTGCATTTGAGGAGATATATTACTTTTTCATGTGCACGTGGGTACTTATAACCAACATATGTTATATAAGAATATTTTATATAAATAAAATCTAAAATATATATTCTTGGTTATGTTCCATATACATGGAAACATGATCAAAGAAATTGAATATATATATCCATTTACGTCGAAATATGGTCAAACAAAAATTCCATCACATAAAATTTTCTTTCTCCGGAAAATTTTGGCCATTGAAACTTCCATTATGTGGATTTAAGTTAAGACATTTGTATTGCAAGAAAATATTTAATTTGTTTGATGATGTTCTACCCATCACAGTACCATACTGTCACTAGATAATGACACGATTTTGAATTTTGTCCAATCCCATTTAGTTGTTCCATAAGTTCATCCGTGCATACTATTCAAATATAAAAACCCAAATTAATAAAGATGTAGCACATATATTTTCAAGATTGGGCTGAAAAATAAGACAGGTGTTTAGGTCAAAGTGGGCTAAATGGGGTTTTTTTTATTTTTATGTTTTCCTGATTCATGAGTTGGGCTGAAAAAAAAAATAGAGGCATTAAGTAGGCCTGGACTGGGCCTATAAATGGTACGCCCTGTCGTATCTGTGTATCAAGCAGCAGGCTATTTTTTTGTTTCTTTTGTAAAGTTCCTTTTCTTTTTCCTTTATCTACAATATAATGAGAGCGTTTTAATTTTGAATTTTTATTTGAGATTTTACATATACTTGAAATTTTAGAGTAAATGTGGCCGTTTGTTTAGTACCAAATATCGGAACCCAAACTCGATTGGGCATGCAAATGTGGGAAACCAATTCATTTCTTTTGTTCGCATTTCGCTCAAAAGTACGAAAAGTAAACATTCATTTCTTTGTTCGCATTTCGCTCAGAAGGTCAATGAGAGATATCGCATCAAGCTGTTCGCAAAGACCAACTGTCTTCCTCGGGGATCTCAGATGACGGACCTGGGAGAGCCCTTACTTCAACTATACTAGATCTAATCAACTATATATCCTATCTCCTTACGTTATTCACGGTCTGACTTTGTCATTTGATTATTATAAAATTTACAAAGTAAATCAAGTAAAAACTAGTTAGAATATAGAAAAGGAATAAAATTTACTATGTTTGCTTAAAAACACTCTACAAAATTTGGTACACGACTTCTTAAAATGAAAAATGGGTCTACACAACTTCAACATCCACGAGCAATAGATGAAACGATGGTTCTGCAAAGACCATTATTTCAATTAAGTTCTAAATGAAACTTCAATATTTTTCTTCACATTTTGTAAATAATATGCACTACAAATTAATGAAAACCCATAGTGATGACTTCTTGTGTTAAGAAAAGGATTAGAAAATCATATACGAAACATTGACATCTCCACCGCTATTATTATTTGTAACAAGCAAACATAAAACAGATGTATATTGGGGTTTTTTAAACTGTTTACTGCATATTTTTTTTTTAATATAAAATAACGTGGAAATGGTAGAGTTAACTATCTAATGTATCACGCCCTCGCCGAGGGCGTATATGCTTTTTCTCTTTTTTAAACAAGCAAGTCACGCCCTGTCAGTAGGCGTGACTTGCGTTTTTTTTTAAAAAGTAAGTCACGCCCTCTCAGTCGGCATGACTTACTTTTCAGAAACTGATTCACGCCCTGCAGGACGGCGTGACTTGCTTTTCAGAATCTGAATCACGCTCTGCGCGAGGGCGTGACTTCCTTGTTGTCCTCTTCACCGTTCCTCGCCTATAAATGGGGTGAATTGCATAAGTTTCGAATGCAGCGAACGAACTTCTCTATAAACTTTCGGTTCTTTCTCTTCTTCAGACTTTAAATTTTCTCCACTACTCCAATCTTTCAATTATCACTTATACTACATTTTGTGAATTTCAAGCCCTTATCTCGTGAAAAGAAGGTATATATTATTTTTTATATTAATATTTGATTTTTAAAATAATCCATAGTAATTTCATGTTTCATATTTTATAGATTATTTTGTGCGAAACTTCTGTTTAAGGTGCGTACAAGGAAAATTTGAACTCCATTTAGGTACGTAGAATTCTTATTATGCAAGTGAGGTACGTACGTTCTAATTGTTTACGCTAAACAATTATCGTTATTATTATCATGGTTAATATTATTATGTTTTTTATTATTAGTAATATTATATTAATGTTATTATTGTTGATATTATTATTGTTGTTATTATTGTTGATATTAATATGTTAATCATTTTTGTTAACTACTAAATTTTATTTAAATTAATTTATGTAACATAGGATGTGATTAGAGGGAATTTTGATTTTGTTAATGTTTTTATTTAACAAATTATTATTTTATTTAACATATGATGTTATTAGAAACACTATGTATTTTAAAAAAAAATTAAGTAA
>KQ999860.1:99029-116015 GCA_001598015.1 Dorcoceras hygrometricum | reverse complement strand
GGGAGAGGGGTTACTTTCTTAAAGAAAAAAAAAAAATTGGAAGTCACGCCTACCATAAAGGCGTGACTTCCTTTATTAAAAAAAAATATATATATAAAATCACGCCTTCGGGAACGGCGTGTTACGCTAGTTTAGTTATGCCTCCACATTTATGTTATTTTGTTAAAAAATTTTTAAAAGAACAACAAACAGTTAAAAACCCCCTTGACATATGCCCATGTCAAATTTCCTTTCCCTATATACGTCTTCATGATAATAAATATTTAAATGATATATATAAAACCCTTTTAACAAAATATAACAACTGCTACTATAACATAAGGGCAATCCAGTCATTGTTTTTACCGACCAAATTTTGGAATGGATATGAAGCACAGAGAAGCTCAATCCAAAAGAATTGACGTCTAAATCAGAGTAGGTTTGAGGCTTGGAGTTTGATGGTACAGTGTACTGCTTATCAACCAAAATCAGAAAAATGTAGAAAAATAATCTGCCATGGTTGGATCTTTGATAGGGAATTCTTGCTCTCTGCACTCTCCGCTCTGCCCTTACCTCGTTTCCGACTCCTCTCCTCTGCCGTTTTCTTACCCAAGAAATGCTGTGTGTCGAAAGAAGAACAGAGCCACCATGGCATATCTGCACCAAGAAAATCCAAAAGACAGTGATATTTTTACAAGGAGAGCGATTCTGTTCGTGGGTTTTGGTTTAGTTCAGTTTCTTGGGACGAGGGCCGATGCTGTTGATGGCTACGTTGTAGGTCAGCTTGCGTTTTCTGTTTCGATTGTGTTTTATTTTTTGTTTTGCTTGCAATTTCGTGCTTGGTGAAGTTTTTCGAGAAGCAATGTTTGCGGCAATTTGTTTTTTATGTATTCCTGGTTATCTATCAGGATGGAACCGGAGGGGGCGGGCAAAGAATCGTCTCTCCACTGAAAGTAAACTTTTTTACTTCTCATTTGTTTGAAATTTTTACCTTCCACCTTATACATGGTCACGTTGTTAATCTTTGGAAATCAACATTGATATCTTGATCTTGGGAAGTTGATTTCTTGAGAAGTATCCATTAGTGTTGTTATGTTTTTTTCTTTTTCATTACAGTTACTGAAGATGTAATAGAATCTCCTCGTTAAAGATTAGTACAATCAATACTTGTTTAGCTATGGCTTCCTGCCTGCATTTGCTTCCATTTTTTGTTGCTCCTCACAGTGCATGTCTTTGTCTAAATTTACGTTGGTAAAGATGATGTGTTTTGATTGAAGGTGACGTCTGTATAACAAATCAGCGCTGATTTAGGTAAAGGTGGCTAAATTCAATCAGTCAGCGGAATTTAGAGTTGTTAAGATAAAGAACTTGCATAGTAGCTGAAGATATGGAATATGTAGCCTCCTCATAGTCCAATTCGTGGAACATATCTTTAATTTCCAATGTGCTGGAGGATGCAAACAGCTATAAAAAGGAGAGAAGGGGGCAGGGTAGGATTTCGTCTAGTGTCAGTCACTGTCAGGACTAGAATTGCCGTGCTGCCTCTGGCTCTATTCTAGTGCTAGAAACAGATTGTGTTGTTTGAATCAGAAAAGGAAGCGACTAAAGATGAAATGAGTGAGCTATGTAAAACATTGTTTGACCATAAATCCATAATGGCTTCTCGTTTGACAGTGTGTTGGTCCAAACACAACTGCTTCTAGTTTGAAAATTGTTCAGAAGTCGACAATGATAGATGAGATGAGTGAACAATGATGTATGGTTTGAATGATATAACAAAGTTGAATAAATGTTTACGATTAAAAAATATCATCTTCGTAATTTATCAAAATCTTTCGTTTGTTCGTTTATCTGAAGTTATGACCTGGACAAAAAATGATCATCTAATAGAGATCATTACTTTATGGAGGTTGTACATTATTTATACCTGAGTTACTTGGGATTCGAAATCCATTATCAAGTTGGAATAAACTAAGGATTAGTTGTTATGGTTTGAAATCCTTAGCTTCAAATCCATTGCTCCAAACCTTAGGTAACAAATGACCAACTTAATGAAATAGGTAGTTTTCTGGAGCAACGGTTTTGAACCTTTCACTACTGACTCTAATACAATGTTAGTAACTACTTCTTTTTCCGGAAACACGAACTCATGGGAGATGTTGGAATAGTGGTTTTACTTTCAATGGAACCTCACTTTTTCCATATTGTTAAATATTTGGTTTATGATGCAGTAAGGTTGCATTTGCATTGAAGGATTTGGATATGAGAACAGTATTTGGGAGGAAGGATCAAATAACTTCATTTTGTTAGTAAAAAATGTAAATGGTAGATGTCAAAAGCACCCAAATATTTAGGATGGTTTTGTATTATGATTTCAAATGCATTTTGATTGTTTGGAGAAATTTCAAATCCACCTCTTTCCCTTTTATTTTCTGTAGATGCAATGGTAATTGTGATGGATTCGAAATACAACCAATATGAATGTTATCTAAGATCCATTTTTCATATCCCTCTGCTCATATCAAATCATTTCATCCAAGGGAGGTGGATTATATTCTACCTGTTTTTGTATTACTTTATAAGATGCTAATCTCAATTAATTTAGCTGGCTTTACCAAGGCTGTGGGGAAGCTATATTTTGGATAATGGATGAATCCACAACGGGGTCTTGAATTTTGGCAATTATGTTTCATTGGGTAGCTTGCCTAGTGGAAAGCAATTTCATACTTATCTTGCCAAATATCAATAATCTAATAAGCTATTGCTAAAAACTATACGTTCTGGGTTTCTTTTGTTTCATTGCAGAAGATACTGAGTTGAAAACCCAAGACAATACTGAGCCAAGAACACAAGAAAATCCCGAGTCAAGAACAGAAGAAAATGCTGAAATGAGAACACAAGAAAGTACTATATTGAAAACGCTAGATAGGATACAAAATACAGAGGTCTGCATCTCTGCTTGATATAGCATGGTGTAGAAAAATTATTTAACTGGTTTTCGGTTCTCAGGTTGATATTTTGCATATAATCTGCAACTCATTTGCCTAAGAAATATGCTTCTTGTGCCCAGCAAACAGTTAACGAAAATGCATCCCCAACCCCAAACCCAACCTTTTCAGTTATCAATTCAATTGGGGTTTTGTCGTCTGGTGTTCTTGCTGCTCTCTACTCATCAGCAATGAAGGAAAAGGCCATTTCTGATGTGACCATAGAATCTGTAAGCCATTTTAACGGAGATTATGTTATTTTCGTTATATCTGAAAAATTGTCATTAACTAGTAGCCTTGAAACCACTAACTATATGTAGAAACATATCGTTATTATTGTTTGATTTGTTGCATTTGATATTGATATGCCTTCAACTCTGGTGTCATAATGGAGTTTATATTTTCTTAATTTGCGAAATTGGCATCAACAGTAGCCTTAAAACCATGATCTAAATGTTATGAAAACTTCCCTACTTTTCTTTCATTCGATTGCATTTGATGTCAATATGCCTTCTTCGCTAGTGCAAGCAAGTAGAAACTCGAGTTCGAGCTTAATTATATTTTTTTTGTTACATATATCTCCCTTGATATTTGTAATAATTACAAAGCATTCTACCAACTTTGATTATGTCCTACAGATTGTACCAATTTACATTCGTAACCATTTAACTTTCCTTCCTCGATTTACATGTTCATCTTACAATTATCCCTTTGAATTCACACGGACAGTTGTAAGGTACCTCGGGGGAAGAATATGTAATTTGAAAGTTATGGCTCTTTAACCCACTAATGTTCTCTGTTTCAAATTCAGGAATTAGGAGTTTTTAGCTTTTTTTGGTTATCATTCTAATGTATTATTCATTTGTTGGGGTGAGCAGGTGAAAACTAAACTGAAGGAAAAGGAAGCTGCAATCACTTCTCTGGAAAAAAATTTGGAGTTAAACATGCTGAAAAATGAAGAAGCTCGGAATAAGAACTCAGCAAAAGCAAATGAGATGCAACAATCTTTGATCAATCGATTGAACACTGCTAAAGATGCGATAACAAACCTGGGAAAGGAGGTGCTAAGTGAGAAAAGATTAAACCAAGATCTAAGTAACCAAATTGAGACTCTGGAAGAAAAGCTCCGAAAGTCACAAAATGAGAAAAGGGAACTGCATATACAGCTGCAGGAGAAGCTGGATTCTATAGCTTCCTTGCAAGAAAAGATCAGAATGCTTTCTTCAGAGATCACGGTTAAGGAAGATGATCTTCAAAAGCTTGACTCTAAAGTTGCTGAAAAAGAAAGAGAATGTCATGAACTGAGGTCTGTATACCTGAAATCCCGAGATGAACTAGAAGGGCTGGATTCTGGGATCCAAGAACTGAAAGATACAGTCTCGAAAAATGAAATGGAGTTGGAAATGAAGAATTTGACATTGAAGAATTTGAATGAAGAATTAGCTTCTTTAACTACAGAGAGAGATGATTCGAACAGAAAGCTCGACCAGATTTTAAAGGAGTTTGATGAGTTCAAATTTTCTACAGAAAAAAAGATTGCTTTGGATGAGGAGGACTTGGGTGAAAGGGAAAAGCAGCTTCAGGAGACTGAGGAACGACTTAACATTGCACTGGAGGAAGTGAAAAAAGATGGAGTCTTGATTTCTAATTTGACTCGAGAGAACGAAAATTTAAGAGAAAAGTTGCACGTTGAACTAAAAAGTGCGAAGATTCTTGAACAAGAACTGCAGATCGCAAAAGAAATGTTAGAGAAATCAAGAAATGAGGCCTCTGATCTGTCAAAGCAGCTTCAACAATCCAGAAGATTGTGCAAGGAACTTGAGGCCGAGGTCTCCATGGTTAAGGCTGAGTTTACTGAAGCAAGGGAATCATTGCAGAGGGAAATTGATGAATGGAAAGAAGGTAACGAATCCTTAGCAGGAGAACTGTTGTCTGTAAAGGAACTTTTGGGCGAAATGAATGATAAACTGCAAATTATGTCCCAAGAATTCGCAGCTGCAGAGCAGAAGTGTGATAGCTTAGAGAAAGAACTCATCGATGCCAACAGGAAAGCAGAAGAAGCTGCAGATGCTCTTACCGAAGAAAGGAAAATTGTATCTTTGTTGAACAATGAGTTACTGGTTCTCAAGACGGAAATTTCAAGAAACCAAGAATCTCAGAAAATGCTAGAAGCCGATTTAGAAGCAACTACTAGATCACTTGATGAGAAGTCTCAGAATGAATCGACGCTTTTGAGGTATCTCGATTCTGCTAACTCCACTGTTTCACTTTTAGAAGATGAAAAAAATGCACTCCACAAGTCACTTGCTGCGCAAAAAGAAATGTCTCAAGAAGCTCGGAAAAACTTGGAATACGCCACCAATGTGGTTATCGAACTGGGAAAAGAACTGGAGGGTTTAGAAAAGAGGGGACAGAAACTACAACAGGAATTGGGATATGCGAAGGGAGAAATACTACAGCTAAGGAGTCAAATAAACGCATCGAAAACTGCAGAGAAAAATCGCAACCAGCAAAACCTTGAAGCTGGAGGTAAGTCGAACAAAAGGATTTATAGGAGGAGAAAGGAGACGGGATAAGAGTTGACAATGCTTTATTCATCGGCATTGTTTGTGAAATCACATTTACTTTTAATCATCTTCATCCGAAGGAGAAATTGGATGTCCTGTGCATTGTTGTATTATTACATCTTTTTTTCCCACGATTTAATATTTATTGCCTGCATGCATAATAAAGTCAAGTTTAATTCACATGATTACATGTCTTTTTTTTGGTTAAATTGCATTGATCATACTTGGGCTTGTTCAAAAAAATTGGTAGAACCCTCTTGATGAGCCAAATATCTTAAATCGGTAAATTTGCAACTTTTAAAAGTTTAATGCATCAAACTCCAATATGTTATAATATATTTAAAAAGAAAATAATAAAGAACTTCTTAAGCGCCTATATGATACATATGGAAAAAGTTATATGTGCATGCATCTTTCTAAGCTCTAGAATTGTTTGGGGATTATTGCATGCGTTTGTGGTATTTACTTCAACACCATGCAATTCTTAAACTCTAGAGCAATAGGACCAAGTGCAAGCACAAAGATATTATAAAAAAAATATTCGTGTGAATCTCATATAAAAATGCACCAGACCTTACGGATAGTTGTTTCGAAAACTCGCACTTCTAAAAGTTGGAAATTGCACCATTTAGTGAGTACCTCCAATTAGCTCATTATCATCCTCACAAACTTGTATACTTGGCCAAATTGAATATAACATCAAATTCGACGGCTTTAATTTAACTAATCTAATCAAGGGAATTACCTATTATTTCTATAAACTATGGATGGTTTTGTATATTTCATCACGACAATATCACAACTCATAACAATTTTGCTCTTTTGAACATGTAACTCTACTAATCAACTTGAATTTAACAAATCCGTTCAAGTAAAGCGCAAGCTTTCTATAATGACGACAATTGCACAACAGTAAACTGTGCAACACTAATTTCACGTTTTGTACTAATAGACTAAAAAGCCAGTCTTGCTCTTTCTATATGTACATTTAAGGTGTCAAAACAACTTTTGAAAAGTTAAAATTACTTTTAATTAAATAAATGAAAGTTACATAAAGATATATAAAAAATTTCTCAAGCAAAGAACTTCATTTGTTTGAAGACTGCTCACGTTTGGAAATTCCTCTGATGAACTAAAGTTCATTTTTTTTTACTTACAGAGCCCGACGTTCTACCTTGAGTGAATCCCGAACTAATAACTTGAAGCTTCTCTTGAAACATCGAATATATATAATGAATCTGTTAGCTGTTGTGGCATAATATAATGCACTTGGTCAGTTCAGAATAATTACAATCCATCAGTGAGAAACATGAGAGATGCTGCATTTACTTCTAGCTGATATGATGCAGCGTGGCACCAGTGCACTCTGATCCGAATGCAAAATATTATATTAGACGTAGTATTGTATTTTTATGCTACAATAACAGGATTTACGCTGCCAGAAGCTTGCCATCTTCATCGACTTTGCCAACAGCCTCGAGTATTGACGAGTATGTTATGAGATCATATTGCAAGCCGTTCGAGCGCATCTCTCTCATCAAATTTGCAGCCTCTTCAAACATACCAGCACGGCTAAGACAACCAAGAACTGTGTTGTAAGATACGGCATCAGGCTTCAACTTGGAATTCTTCATCTTTTCAAGCATCTCCATCGCCATTTGAGGACCCCCGGTTTTTGCCAATCCATTCAGAATAATATTGTGTGAATTAAGATCAGGAGTGCACCCATTTTGTTCCATGGTTCGAAGCAATAACTGAGCCTCATCTATCATGCCAGACCTGACCATCCCAGACATGAGTGCATTATAAGCATAGACATCTGGACTACAACCAAGTCTTTTCATCTCATTGAAGAGATCGAGGGCTTCTGTCAAACGTCCACACTTTCCAAAATGCTTTATCATCACGGCATACACACGAGCACTTGAAGATCCACAGTTTTCCTTCAGTTCCTGAAACAGCTCATGAGCAGCATCATAACGTTTTGCTCGGCAAAGACTGTTGATCAAGCTGCAGTATGCAGCAGGACATGGAGGAAAGCCATTTTCATCCATTTCCTCAAGCATCAATAGAGCTTTTTCTAAATTACTTTTCTTACAAAATCCATCTATAAGAATCGAATAAGTAAAAGAACTAGGACTAACACTGGTTATTTTCATTTTCTCATACCACGACATGATCTCAGACAACGGGTATTTAGAATCAAACAAAGATTTAATAATGGTATTAAAAGTCACCACATTTGGTTTACAGTCTAACGACTCCATTCTTTCAAAAATCTTAATAGCATCAGCCACACGTTCTGCCCTCCCCAGGAGATTTATGACATTATTTATCAGTACCACATCTGGCTTACAACCTTCGTTAAGCATATTCAAGAATATAGAGTAAGCTTCATCAACCCTCCTAACAGCACCAAGCCCTCTAATCAACTCCGTATATGTATATACAGTCGGTGCACAACCCATATCTTTCATCTCTTTCACTAATCCTAAAGCTGTTTCAACCTTACCCAATTTAAAGTAAACACCTAACAAAGTAGTATATATTTTCGGATTAGGATTTAATCCGTTCTCTTTCATTTCATCAAACAACTGAATGGCAAAATCATCACGACCGAGTTTCGAGAACGCTGATATGAGAGCACTGTATGTTAGTGTATCTGGAAAACAGTCACCATCACGGCACATCTCATTATATAGCTCTTGAACTTTTTCAAGACGACCCTCTCTCATCAACATCAAGATCATAGTATTATATGTGCTCGAGGATGGTTTGCACTTGCGATTTTTGATCTGGTAAAAGATTGTAAGAGCTCTATCAACCATCTTCATCCTACCAAAAATCCTCACAATTTCAGACAGCTCAGCCGGGCTAATGGCACAAGAACTCTTGACCATATCATGAACCATCCTCCATAATCCACCAACCAACCCCGCTTCCTCGAGGCATCGGATTAACGCCATGTATGTAGTTGAATTGTGCTCAAAGTTCCTTCTCTTCCCGGCCCATTGAAAAAACTGTATTTTTACATTGATATCAACATCCACTTGCAAAATGTCACGAACTAATCTATGATCAACCTTCAATTTAAGAACATCCAGAGCCTTCTCGGCATCAGGGCCCCATTTAAATATCTTCAAAATCCTAACAAACCTCTCATCGAGAGTCCTCGAAGAATTGTTCTTTCGTTTTTCGAAACTTTTTGCACACGTTGGGGTCTCATCTTTTGGAAGTCCCAGCTGAAACATTCGAACTATTTCATTCTCTGCAAAGATGTTAGCAAAACTCGTGTTTTTCTCTAAAATTACAGTAACCAACGGGAACAAAGTGCACAAAATCCTCGATTCCAAATTCAAATGCAGAGGACGAAATTTCACCTGTTTGCTTGATCCTTGCAAATAAACAAGAACTGGTGGATATCCCACGCTTCAGTACAGTCGATTTGGCAAGATTTTCCACTTGAATCATCGCGATCAAATTAAAAACTTCCGCCATCACCAACTCACGAATGCTAAATTTCCATTCTTCAGAATCCTAGTAGGATGGGTATCGTCTGCCACTGCCGGAGGGAGCGGTGGACAGTGACTGTGGCGGCGGCAAACTCTTGAGAGAGGTGGACGGATGTTAGAGGGGATGCCATTTTTTTTTATTAACAATAGTCAATAAATTAGCAATGGTGCTTTAGAAGTTAAAAGTTAATAATTTTTTATTATTTCAACTCATTAAATATTTTGATATAATTGCGATAATAAAATAATACAATTTCTACATCAAATACATATACATCTTTAATCCACTTACTTTAAATATTTCACCAAACAATATATTCTCATAATATTTCATTATTTCTTATATATTAATATTTGTTAATAGTTTAATAATATAACTTTTATTAATATTTTAAATATTAATAAGTATATTAAATTACGATAATATGATATAACTTAATAAACGTAATTTAATTGAATAACGTGATTTTACAGAAATTAGATTTACTTGATTTATTATTCTGTTAATTAATTAATTTTTTTAAATCAATAGAAAATTAATTAATTAAATTATTTATTAATTTTGCTTTTTTAAAATTATAATATATAAATATATTTTTAGATTATTATTAGTATAATAAAAAATAGAAAAGATAAATATTTGGCGTAAAGCAAAAAAACTCTGCACCAAATATGGTGCAAAATATTTGCTGCTGCACCATTTTGAAGAAATGGTGCAAAGGGTTGAACTTCATTTTACAGCACCAAAATGGTGTTTTATACCATTTTAGTGTTGGGTTGGAGATGATCTAAGTAATAGATGTAAATAATGTAATAAATAAAGGATGAATTGTTTATAATTACTACTTCCTAATTTACTTTAACTTCATCTCGTTACAAAAAAATTTATTTTAACATCATCTTAGAACTACTTCTACGTTTTACCCTGTTTTTATTTAATAATTACTTTTTTTTCCATCATGCATCTGCAAAATAAACTAACTATCATACCTTTTTGAACGAAGTATTGACGGATCGTATCCACCAGGATTTACAAATTGCTCCTCACCGTTTAACCACGTAGTCGCAACTGATGGTTCCTGCCGTGAATTCATTCAACAAAACATAGCACAACTTTGCTCCGTTTTCTACCTCAAGGCATGGAGTAAAAGATTTAATTTGTAAAATTAACACATAAGAGTGACGAAAGTCTGATAATTTTATTCAGACATAAACATATTATTACATCAATAAACTCCCCTTGGAGGAGGAGACTTCGTTTAGGCGGATCTTTGATATATTTCTGGACATTAGTATCCGGCCTTCTTAACTTGTTGAAGTGAAATGCTTCAATGTGAGCCTTTCCCTACTGGTTCTGGAGCTGTACTGAAGAAATACACCTCTAAAATGTCTCCATTTGACAAGTATTCATTATTTGTCCAGGTCTCATATACTAATGCGTGTATCCACTTTGGTAGAAGTGATATTTCCAAGAATCCTGGAGAAGCTAAACTGAGGCAAGAGCCCCAAGTCCATGCCAAAACTTGACATCTTTTGGATGAGCATAGACATCATCCAAATCCTTGGATATTTTCCTGTTATATCAACCAGACATGTTCCCGAATTAATTCCTGTCCTGGATTTCAATTTTTCCCACTTCTGTTGATAAACCTGAAAAAAGAGAAATTACAATCTCATTAGTATCAACCTTAGCTTTTCCCTTGTCAGTTTCAGGTCTAAGGTTGATCTCTACTCTTCAATCCCCGAGACCAAGGGTTGACTTGAGGCCTCGGGATAAGGATCCGGAATCTCAATTTTTGCTTGGGCCGACTCATTGCAAGATGATCCCAACTTAGCGCTTTTGCTAGGGGTACTTGAATCCCATGCTCCAGGTGTAGAGCTCTATACTCTACCGTTCTCCATTGTAGAAACCAATGGCTTCTATATGGCCTGGAGGATTGACCTTTGTATTACAGACCAAAGCTGGGTATAAGCCTGTAGTAATTTGATCAGAGACTATGCTCTTATCAACTCGTGCATTCCCGAAACTTCTGCATTTATGACAAGCTTGTTGAACTCGTTTTGAAGCATTTCAAGGTGTTCCCTCAAATGCCTCTGCATTTTCATGAGGACATCGACATCACCGCTGCCCATCTCTTGTTAGAAAATCTGCAAGAATATTTTATAAGATTTAATAATTACAATATCAAAGATATAATTTGACATAAAGTTTGCCATCTTAGTAATCTAGCTTTCTCTGGTTTAGAATCAATTTTATTTCTTAAAAAAGCTTTAACTTGAGTATTATCAATTTTCAAAGGAAATTTCTTTGCAAGTAAAAATAAGGACAATTTTCAAAATCTCTTTTTACTGCGTAAATATCCTTCTCATTGATTTTCCATCGTATGCCTTATGCTTTGGAGAATACCCAATATGATATCTACATGGTTATTCTCCATTTGAGGTGTGCTTTGTGAGAACCGCCGTCCACCATAACTAGCATCGGCATATAACACCAAGTCATCATCATTTTGAGGGATAGCCATCTTCGGAAGATTTCTGTAAATTTCTTTTGAATGACTAAGATATTTGGCTTCTGTCCATACAAATCTTGCATCCTTATTTAATAGTGGACTAAATATTTTTCTAGACTACTTATAAACATTCCAACAAAATTAAAAACTCTAAGAAACTTTGAAGTTGTTTATTATCTATCAACTTCAACGAAAAAATTCTGCACTTTTTTCACAATATGATTTTGCAGAATTATACATGCTTCATTAATTTTCCAATCCGAGGAATTCGATCTTGTAGCAATAATTGTCTTCTTTTCACAGAGGACAAGTTCTTCCCTCTTTCAAACCTTAGAAGTATTTCTAAATGTTTCACATGTTCATTCATACTATTAGATGCTATGAGAATATATCAATATAGACAAGCATAAATCCAAGATAATCTTTAAATAAATTATCCCTAATTCCTCTAAAATATTTGGGATGCATTAGCCAATCCCATGCCAATACTTCCCAAATATAATGGTCTTGTGGTGTGAAAAAATCTATAAATTTTTTAAATTTTTATTCCAACCGTATTTGATAAAATCCATATTTACAATCAAATTTAGAAAACATTTTTGCATTGCGAATGCAACTGATTAAATTCTATCTACTGGGTATAATATACCCATCAAATTCTAGTATCTTATTGATTCCTTGATAATTGATGACTTACTTGGGTTTGCCTCTTTTACCTCACCATGATTTCGTACAAGAAAGCCTGGATACTGTATGGTAAAAGTCTTGCTTTGATCAGACTAAGATCCAAATGTTCCTTGATAATCTCTTGCATATCCTTATGATCGTATATGTTCATCGGGATAGACTTGCATCTTACAAACTCATATTTTTTGGCTTTTTGCCTTCCTTAACTTGAAGAGTTTCTTTGAGTTGATTAGAGATTCTCTTTGTAGCTTTCTTTAATCCTCCTCTTGACATCTTCAAGTGATACTTTGGATTCCATTTCTTTATCCTTATGATGTAAGGATATTTTAAGGAATTATATTTCCTCTTGTTGAAACTCTTTTGTAATGCCTAGAAATTCCTGAATACGTAGAAATGAGTGTATGACTAGGGAGAAAATAATTTTAGATGATTACATGCCATTTTATGTGATTTATTTATGATTTTATATTGAATGGTATGCATGTCATGTTTTCAGTCTGGTTGAGTTACGGACGCGTGGACGAGACTAGGGACGACCGAGATGAAAATAATTTGAGATTTTTAAGTCCTTAGATTTAAGAATGAATTTATTATTTTTAAGCATCAATTTTCGAAAATTGGGGCTTTTATTATTATTTCTGAGGGAAACCTGTTTTTCACCTATACAGGATGTTTTATTGAACTTTATTGTATTTTAAAATTTGGGGAGGCCTTTATTTCGAAAATTAGAGATTTTAAAAGCATTGATTTGAGTTTTGATTAACATGGTAACTTAGTGGAGAGATAGAATAATAAAAATCCATTTAATTTTCTTAATTAAACCTTAGGGGTCATTTTAGTCACCTTCATTATTTCAAAACACAAATGTTTGCAAAACCTAGCCTCCTCCACTCCAACATAGCCGTCCCCTCCCCCTATCAAAGCAGCCCCATCGGTTTTCTTCATCTTTTGGTGATCCAAGGCGATTTTGGTCCCGATCTCGCGTCCTACACGTCGGTAACTCGCAGATCTCTTCTTTATCCAATCCAGACATGTTATATCTCTCTATTTCTCACCATTTAAATCATAGTATACTATTTTTTTAAAAGGATGTGCATGATTTATATGTATTTTGATTAGATCTATGTTTAAGGTTTGAGATCCATGCATACATCATGTTTAGCAACACGTGTTTGATTCATTCTTGATATGCTTCGGTCATGGGCGGTTCATGGAGCTAGGGTTTGGTCCAAGGGTGGTCCAGATAGTTATTCCATCGAGTTAGGATCACGTAGGTCCAAACGGGAAGCGATTTGGTCAAGGAATGAATTAGTTACGAGTTTTATGATCAGCAAGTGTCCTGACTTATCGTCTGTGCATGACAGTAGAGTTGTTTGGGTCGGGTAAGTCACTATATACAGTCTGAGTGGTCAAGGTTGATTTCAAGAGATATATCATTGAGTTAGGGTCACGTAGGTCTAAAGGGGAAGCGATTTGGTCGAGGAACGAATTAGTTGTGAATTTTATGGCTAGCACGTGTTCTGGATGCAGTCTGCGCACGGACAGTGGGTTTGCGGGCATCGGGTTGGTCACGTCCTGAATTATTTTTGAATCTAGTTTATTTCAGTAGCTATAGGGGTGCGTTACGGTGATGTGGGTCAAAACAAGGAGTGATTTGGTTAAGAAATGGATTTTTAATGATTTTTACCGTTTTGTCTCTCGAAGTGAGTCTCGTCGGGTCATTTTTGTGAAAATTAAGATTTCGAGTCTTAGGCTTAGTTTGGGAGCTGGAAGTGAGAGGAAGGGAAGGGAAAAGAAAATAAGGAAAGAGAAAGGAAGGAGAGAGAAATAATGTATTTTGTGTTTGAGAGTTGAAGAAAGAAAAGAAAGGAAGTTATTTTTTGTTTGAGAGTTAGAAGAAAGTGGAAGGAAAATAGAGAACAATTTATTTACTTGACTTTTTTAACCTTCAATATCTTTTATTGTATGTTTGTACATTCAAAGCTACCAATCATGAATGTATTCAAGACTTTAAACCACATATCATGTATAATTCATTTGAAATATTAACTTCACAAAAATAGGCATAAGACATGATTGATATAGAGACGTGTACTCATATGAAGTTTGACTTCTAACACTAAATGTGGTCCTATCAATTACATTGTGTTAACATAAATAAACGCAATAAATGATCTATCTGCAAAAGTATCTTCATTGCTCATAGCATCAAAATTCAAGATTGAGAATCAAGCATCAATTTAGACAAAATATTCTTGCGTCTTTCCGTTGGACATCCAAAAAAGGTTTTGCTTTATCCGGATTTTTAGTAACGAACATGTAACAGTCATCAATTTGGTATTCTTCAACTCCAATAGTGATCAACTCATTGAAGATCTCACTCTCTGTATAAACTCTTGTTGTAAATTCTGGAGAATTAAATTTCCCTCTCTAATTGTCTCAGCAACATTGTCAAGAGCAGACTTTAGAACCTCAAATTCTACATCATTTGAGATTTTATTTTCTTTCTTTGTGAGTTTGTTGAGCCTTGATTCTTTTTGTCGCTATGTTTTGAATATGGTGCATCCAAATCTTTACTTGAATAACAAAAGTCTTCAAACTTATTTCTTTTTCAGACACCAACCGATCAATATCGATTATACTTTCAACCTGCACTCCATTTATTCATTAACCCAACACTTATCTAATTGATTACTTTGGGAGATATGTGTTGTTCGTTTCATCTTATTTGAAGCTCTCACCCATTTTCGAAGAGAAAGAAACTGTCTTGTAAAATTTTTGGAAGATAATTAGTAGGTTAAAGTTATTTTATATTAATTTTTTAAGGGTATAATTGGTACTTAAAAAGTAACTTTCTCTCCACCACTTTATTTCCCTCCATTTCCTCCCAAAAATGGGAGGAAAGTATTTTGGTATCTTTTTCCCTCCCAATCATTTCCTTTTCTCCTTGATTAAACTCCCAAACAAAGATTTTGTTAATTTTTCCTTCATTTTTCCTTTCCTTTCCTCTCATTTTAAAATTGTCAAACAAAGCCTTAGGGGTTGCCAAAGTTCGTGGATGAATTTATTTGATGTTTTAAGCATATTAAAAATGTTTTCCAGCATTTTTAGAATTTATTTGATTTATGAGATTTTTGTCAAATTTTAATGTTTGATTTTAAAGTGAAGGAGTTAGTATTTTATAAACTTTTTAAAATTCAAGTTTAAAGTACAAGGTCCAATTTTATGATTTTGTTGGATCTGTTTTTACAGATCCTGATTAAGTTTTGAATTATACAAAACCTATTATTGTGATTCTAACAATTCTACTTAAGCGTACAGATTTCAGGAACCAAGAAGACGATCAGCAGCAGATATATTTGTCCAGCAGTTGGTTCGCAACATTATCGATCAGCAGTTGGTTTGGTGTTCATAGAATGGGCAGTTGAATTAGCGATGGAGACGTCCAGAGTTGATTCAGTTGTTCGTAATCAGGCGGAGGCCAAGTTGAATCAGCTGGAGCATGATGAGCCAGTTGAAACGATGACGACTAGCTGCATGAGCTAAAGAGCGAACTGAACCAGCTGGTATATGAGTTGAGAAGCTTGCTGGAGAAAGCTATCGAAGAAGAAGATTCAAGTTATAAGTACTGTTGATGAATCTATCAATAGTCGCCATTCAAGAAGCTACGAAGAATCGCAAGCTGGAGCTGAAGCGATGAAGAAGATCAGCTGGAGCGTAAAGTGTAGATGACATCAGCAGTGACGTCATCATTCAGCAGGAAGCTACAGTGATCAGCAGATGAAGATTCAGCAGATAAGGAGAGATGCGCTAGATATGGAATGAGCTGTGATGACATCAGCTTTGATGTAGCGAGAAAGTGTCATGCGTTGGTCAACATTTTAGAGTGTTGACTATTGATTTCAGCAGGGGCGCTTGTGAGCAGTGATCAGCTGATGGTTCGTGGAATCAGTCGTGAGAGAACTATCGTTAGATATGATGACGTAAGCGTGACGTATTCTTTACTGCTGGTAGTGTTTGCGTTGTATTGATTGCTGCTGATCAGCAGGCGCGCTTATGTTAGAGCGTTGAGAAGCGGCGTCGTTTGATTAAGTGAAAACGCTGCGTTTTGGAGCCTTGTGTTTAGAGATCAGCAGTTGGCAGTTTGGCTTACGTATATGAAATGACGTCGTTTGAATTAGTAGATGCGTCGTCGTTTTGCGTGATTTCTCGCGACCAGCAGATATAATGTTTTGGAGATAGAGCTGTGGTCAGCAGATGGTTGTTTTGCTTGCGCGAGAGGTTGTCCGCTGGTATTGTGCTACGGCGTCGTTTAGATAAGTTGGAACAGTGTCGTTTTGAGGTGCTTTCACGCGAATGCTTTTGTTTGCTTCTGCTGATTTTATTGAAGAGAAAGAGTTAGTATCTGCTGATCGTTACCTGCTGGTTTTTGTCGACTGCTTAGATAATCAGCAGATGTTGGATTTGAGAGATTATAAGTAGAAGTGTCGTTCGACACTTAGAAATATTTTGAACCAGCCACATCTTATCTCTTCTTCTCCAATCCTCGTCGAACTACTGTTCACCGAGACATTTCTTCCCTAGATTTCCATCGCATTCAGCCTTTGTTTTGGAGATCTTTGTGGCGCTGAATTCCCCTTGCTTAGCCCTTTCGTTTGCTACCCATTTGAGAAGTTGAAGTGCGCTGGAGGTGGAAACGCGTAGCTGCTGGACTTCGAAGCTTTTGAGGAAAGCCTGTGCG
>KQ999860.1:64163-77429 GCA_001598015.1 Dorcoceras hygrometricum | reverse complement strand
CGAGAAGAGGATTTTGGGAAGTGCGACTTCCTAAAAGTCAACAGGGGTCAAACCGGGGTTTCCCGCTGTTGAGGGGCAAAACGGTCTTTTTGCACTGGGGTTCTGAAAAATGGCTTTTCAGATCATATTATTCAGTTTTGGAAACTGAGTCGATCGGTCCGATCTGATCGGCGATCGGAGTTACGATGAAGTCTCGGTGTTGGAGATGAACTGAATGTTCATTGTTGGACCCGGGCCCGTTGGGCCGGTCCAAGTCCAACACCCTATATAATTATGATTATTAGACTTGATGACTACACTTGTGACTCTACACATTACAACTCAAAACCCTAAACCTATTTTGGCCGCCCCCTCCTCACTCACAAGCCGCCGCCGCCGCCGCCTCACGCGCCGCCGCCGCCGACGAGCTTCGCCGGAAATTGTTCCGGACTAGTTTTTCGAGGAGTGTTCGTTCGTGCTGATCTCGTCAGCGCTTCTAGTGCAGCCTGATGAAGGAGTCTCGGATCTGGTCGTGGACCGGATTGGCGATAATCTACCGCAATCTACCGAGAAGAGCCGGATTATTGTAATACCGGTTGGAGCCAGGCACAAGTGCCAGCAAGGTAACCCGCTCAAACGCCCTATGTATGACAATTATGAATTGTTGTTTTTCGTATTGATCGTCTCCCGGCACCTGTTTTTATGTTCTTCCGCTGCCTCGCCGGGGGGCGGATCCGGATCCCCAATAATTTGTCTGTTGGACACAAAATAGTAGACGTTGAAAGGTCCTCTGACACTACTGTACTTTGCGTCCTTTGTCTTTAAATGCGTTGCAGACTTTTCTTCACTTTAATCACATGAGCACTGTTCTGAGAAGACAATACAAGAAAGTCGATTTGAATACTAAACAGTGTTTGTCGTATAACATTGTATTCAAATCTCCTTGCACGTAGATTTGATAGCATCTGTCATGCTATCTGAGCTGGTTTGACTTTAACCAGCTTGTCAGCTTGTTCATCATTCTGGTCTGCACTGAGCTGGTCTTGTTCGAGCTGGTTGCTTCTTCAAGCCGTTCAAAGCTCTATTCTTCTCCTCTCGTTTGCAACCTCTCTTGAGCTGATCTTCATCATCTTCAGAGCTTCGAGTTTCTCTATCTAGCAAGTTTCATGACTTTGCTAGATAGAGTCCCTTCTTCTTGGATCAGCTCTTGATCAGCTTGTCCAGCTGGTTTGTCCTTAACCACTGGTTTCTAATCTGCTCCCTATATCTGAGCAAATTCCAGCTTGTCAGCTTGTTCATCATTCTGGTCTGCACTGAGCTGGTCTTGTTCGAGCTGGTTGCTTCTTCAAGCCGTTCAAAGCTCTATTCTTCTCCTCTCGTTTGCAACCTCTCTTGAGCTGATCTTCATCATCTTCAGAGCTTCGAGTTTCTCTATCTAGCAAGTTTCATGACTTTGCTAGATAGAGTCCCTTCTTCTTGGATCAGCTCTTGATCAGCTTGTCCAGCTGGTTTGTCCTTAACCAACTGGTTTCTAATCTGCTCCCTATATCTGAGCAAATTCTTCATTTGAGCTGTTTTCCAAGCTGGTTTTCTTGGGTATGCCAGCTTGGTTTTATAGAGATTGTCCGAGTGCCCCCAGCATGCAGATTCTTCCTCGTCCTTGGGGGTCACCTCGAGCCAATCTGTCTTATCATTAGAACAGCTCTCATGTCCTAGCTGATCTCCCAGCTGGTCCTTCAGCTGGTCGTTCAGCGAGGTATATTGTACCCCGCTTGTGATCGGATCTGCACTCGATCAATGCGCTTGTACCTGGCTTCACACTCAATCACTGCCCTTGTGCGCTGCACTTGATTTGCACTTGAAAAATTATGCGCTTCATTCACTCCACTTGAACTCTGCTTGATTCTGCGCTTGAACTGCTCTTCTGCTTTGCCAAGCTGGTGATCTAGCTTGAAGTTTTCTATGACCTGGTAAAGACAGTGATGTTCCAGCTCAGGCGTCCCCTTACTGTACGAGCAAAGATATCTTCAACTCGACCAGCTTGGGCGTCCCCTCACTGTTCCAGTATGGATATCTCCCCGTTTCCTCAATCAAGTGCACTGCACATATCACGAAAGTCGTTAGTCAAATTTTGTGTGAATCAAAACTTAGATTCTGATCTGTAAAAACAGATCCAACACCACCCCTTTAAATTGTGCTTTAATAAGGGTAGTCATTCTTCCTGCAATCTTGCTAAGAAATTCTCCTGCTAGGATTGATTCCTTGGTTTCAGCCAAGTCATATTCCATTTGATTTTAATTGATCACATCAGGCTCATTTCTAATAATTTAATGAATCATTCTTTATTGAGATTCAAAGTTCTGCTACGATTGTCATAGCTGATGTCCAATCATCAATGAGATCATCTTTGTTCTTAAAATCCAGTACATCAAGGTTAAGCATAAATCCATATGGATGTATTGGTTCTATGACAGTCTTTCCATACGATTTTTGGTGGAGTGCTATTTGTCTCCTCCTTGACCATGATCCTATTGGGATGAGACTCTCCTCCAACCCGAAAATCATTCTGGGTTTCTCCCATGTTTTCATCATAGGATCCCACTGTAGCGTTTGAGATCTGATCACGTAAACCACATGCATTAGTTAAATGTTTTAAATAATTTATTTGCATAGATGATATTTTTAAAATATTAACAATACTTTTTATTTACGAGACTTAAATACGTTTTTTGAAGTTTGTGATTTTAGGTGAATATTCGGTGTCGGGGACGATAGAGGGGACTTTAAATATTCCAAAAAATTATTTTATAGAGATTAGAGGATATAAATATTTTTTTAGTGTAAGTTTTGATTGGGTGTCGCTGGTCGGCAAAAAATTTATTTTTGAGCGCTATATCCACGTAAGAGATTTGCAATCTAGAATGGTCCTGATTGATCTTGGCTAAAATTTTCTATATTTTCCTAATGCATCACAAGCATGTTATGCGCAACAAGTTTATAAAAATGAAAATGATGAATTTTTATGATGTTAATGGCATGATATGTGATGTTGATGTTTTAAAAGAAAAAAAAGAAAATTTATTTTGAGTAATGCAAGTTGTTTGTGACCAAGAGTAGAGGAATATGGTGACCACGGTGCATGAGGTCCATAGAGCCGTATTAGAGGGGGATAATGACTACAGCGCAAGAGATCCATGGAGCTATTCCAGCCTAGTACTATGACTTATAGCTTGATCAAGCGAATAGAGGGATCGCATCAGTGAGCAAAATTCATCAAAAATGTTATATTTTGGGATTTATGTTATTTACATGTCATGATATTATTTTGAGGATTTGAGGTTAAAGTTTATTTAAATTATTTTGACGATAAGTTTTGAAGTTAAAGTTTAAAGTTGATGGATCTGTGTAAACAGATCCAGATCTGAGTTTTGAATTACAAAAAATTTGTTATTGTGTTTCTAATGTTTCTACTAAGTGTGCAGATGTTAGCTGGAAATACAACAAGAGAGATCTGGACAGACGAGTGTTTATCAGTGAAAGTTCACAGCTGGATTAGCAACGTAGAAAGAAGATAAGTGGATTGAAGATTTCAGAAGTCGTGACGTCATCCCAGCGTATTGAAGAATTCAGAAGTCGTGACGTCATCCTAGCGTATTTAAGAATTCAGAAGTCGTGACGTCATATAAGTGGATTGAATATTTCAGAAGTCGTGACGTCATCCCAGCGTATTGAAGAATTCAGAAGTCGTGACGTCACATAAGTGGATTGAAGATTTCAGAAGTCGTGACGTCATCCAAGTGTATTGAAGACAAGAGCAGTTGAGTCAGATGTTGAAGACAAGAAGTCTGGATCCAGCTATGAACAGAAGAACGATTCAGATGTGATAAAGAACATTCAGAGGCGAAGCAGCTAACGAATCAGAAATGAAGATTAGTTGGAGCATAGAAGTCAAATTCTGAGCCTATTCAGATGTGAACATATCAGACTTATTCAGATGTTAACAAAACTTATTCAGAAGTTTACAAAAGTCTGCAAAAGCTCTGTCGGTACTTTACAGAACACCTTTCAACGGGAAGAACTTGTGTCCAACGGATTAATTTGAACAGAGGCTATTTATACAAGCAGAGGACTAATGAAGATGATGATGTTGATTGGACAATGATGAGACGATTTTAAAATGACAGGAAGAAACACAGAAAGGTGAAGCAATCGACCACCATGGAGAAGAAGCAAATTGCAAGTGTCGACTGCTGAACCTTATCAGCTTTGATGAAGCACTTCCTTGCTGTGTGAGAGTTAACATTCGAGAGTTGAGCGTTCACTGTAAAAAAAAACTCTCACACACACAGATTCACTCACATATATACGAGAGATGTGTGATATAGAACAGTGAGTGAATCAAAACCAAACACCAATCCCGTCCAAGCACGAAAACGTTAAACTCTGTGTATGTAGCCTTTCTCACTGAGGCATAAAAGAAGTGATTGAGTGAACACAGCTGAGAGCTGGTGTAGAATCTAAGAGTTCATATTTGGGTAGTGGGTAAGTCCCAAGTCTGATTGGGTCTGCGGATCAAGATCTTCTAATGGAACCTTCCTGAAGAAGGAAGAAGGGAAAACGTAGGATGTTATATCCGAACTTCCAGAAACAAACATCTGGTCTATTTATTTATAACATTCCGCATTTACTGTTAGCATGCATTGTATATTGTTTAAAATATGTTTTAACGAGTTTTAAAATTAGAGTTCAGTTCTGGATAATTCCGCTTGGTATTTTAATGCCAGTCCAGATCTGTTCTCGGTGCTCAAACGTTCAAGAACATTGAGCTATTGCGGCGTAGTTTTTAAATAGGCATTGTTTTTGTATTAATCGATCCTAACAAAAGTTAACATTTTAAAATTCTTTTAAAGTTATGATGTTGAAGTTTAAATCATATCTTGAGTATTGCTATTTTAATGTGTGGATGTATATTTATTACTCGTTATTAAGGTTTTAGCTTGCTGAGTCTTTAGACTCGCTAGGTTAGATTGCGTGCAGGTGAGAGAGATATTGAGGTTCGAGACGGCGACACTTGAGGAGCTCGGGACCCAGGCATCGCACTTCCCAGACCTTTAGCTTCTGCATTATATTTTTTTATGAGATTTTTTTATGAGGAATTTTGAGGAGATTACATTGTTTTGGACATGATGTTTAGTTGAATTTTATACATGATTTTATCTTTAAGTTTTGCGATACTTTAAAAAATCACGCATTTATTTTTAAAAAAATATTTTAGAAAAGTTCGGGTTGTTTCACCCACACTAGATCTTGGTGGTTCGGGGGAGTCCTTGGAACAATGGATCGGTCAACCCCTGTTGTGTTATTTTTAAATCCACGACTTCAGATTTGTAAAAGATTCTGCAAGGTCTTGTAGATCATCTAGACCAATCCTTTCTAAACTTGTCACCAAGGTATGTTACCTTTTTGAGATATTTTTATTAAGATTGATCATTTTTTACGCATCGGTTAAAGGTTTTTGTACCACCTTGGCCTTCCTTTTTTGATATAATATGGGTTATATGGCAAAAGATGATGGTAACCTTCCTACCGAAGTCCTGTTACTGAAATTGGTAAACTTTCCAGCTTCTGGACCTTTGTTTGAATTTCCCTTAAGGTGTCAAGATTTTTTTCTTGTTTCTTAAGTATTTCTTCAATTTTTAGAGCTATAAAATATACGATTGTCATAATTTTGTACCGTTCTTTGAACTTCTCTAAGTTCTCTTGAGATCTTAGAGTAATCTGACACAATTTCCAATAAATTAGTACTTTTACCTGTGGGATCTTCTCCATGTTCGGATGCTCTTGTTGTCTAACCTTGGTTAGATTTTCTTGTCTCAAATATTCCAAAATATTGAAATAATCCTAAAGAGAATAAATCTCGAACATAGGTTTGGATGCATAAATTTTGAAATTTCTCTTCCTCGTCGAGATTAATTATTATGGCATAATAATGTAAATATCTGAATAATTAAAACCTAGGCTCTGATATCATTTTCACCGCCTTCCTCCAGTTAGGAGGTTCCCATGGAAATGTACCTATCTGTTAGTGTTAATTTCAGAAGTTTGGGTGAAGACAAATAAAAAAAGATTAATTGGCTCAAAGGCACAAGATCTGTACAAAGCTTACAACATTGAATACAGAAACCAGATCGGAGAAGAGTCACGCTGGTTAAGATCAAACCAGCTCATGATATTTAGTTGTGCTGGTTAAGGACAAACCAGTAAAGGTAACAAGTCACGCTGGTTAAGGTCAAACCAGTCCAGAGATGCTTAGCTGGTTAAGATCAAGCCAGCTCAAGAAATTCAAGCCTGAAAGAGTAGAAGACATATTGGAATTACACCAATTAAGAAGAACAGTAAAACAGAGGTTTACAGTTGAGAGAACGGCTCGCAGTGAAAAAGTGGTCAAATAGACCAACTGGAAGAACAGCCTGGTAAACCAGCTCGAAGCAGATTGGTTCTACGGGTGTTATTGTACTAAAGATGTGAGTGAACAAAATTGCTTATCTGGGTTAGAACAGAATAAGGTCAAGAGCAGAATAAGGTCAAGAGCAATCACGAAGCTTACAAACTTCACAAGCAAAAGCAAAGTTCATATTCTTGAACCAGTTCACATCAAGTGACACACGCACATATTGCTTATTCAATTATTTGTGTCACACAATCTTCTGTACACACACTCTGTAGTATTGAGCCTTCACTGTAAATCACAAACAGAGAGTGTTGAGTGCTAGATTTGCACAACCAGCTTAGTGCTATATTCATTGTATTTGCAAACCAGATCGCAGGTTTGGATTCGTTGGTTGAGTGCTAGGAGTTCTTGCAGCTGCTGGCTGTTGGATCGGGTTTGTACAAGTGGTTATATAAATCAAATCTTCTAGTGAAAATTCTCCCATTGAGGAAGAAGGGGAGACGTAGGAGAGTTAACTCCGAACTTCCAGAAACAAATCTCTCAACTCTTCATCTTTACATTTACGCATTTATTTAACTATTTACTGATTGAATCGTGTTATTTTCGCATAAAATTACTTCTTTTACACGAGACAACAACAATCACTGAGATCCTCCAAGCTGGTAACTTGGCTTGAGGTTTGTGTCGAGCAGTAAAATCTTTTAAAAACAGAATTTTGATTAAAACCAGAAAAGGAGTTCATTCACCTCCTCTCTGAACTCCCGAGCTTGTTTTTTGATTCTAACAAGTGGTAGTGGTATCAGAGCTCCGGTTTCTCAGTGTTTGAACAGTTTGTTCATTTATATTCCTTAAATATGTCGATTTCTCACAACAAGATTCCTATGTTTTCCAAGGAGGAATACAACGTCTAGAAGGTCCGAATACAGGCGTACCTTGCAGCTCAAGATGATGACATGTGGTTAGTAATAACTAACGGGCCCATGCAGATAATGAAGATGAACACATCTGTGGCTATAACTGCAGGTGCACCTCATTGGATAGAGAAACCCATATTGGAGTGGAACTCTGAAGACAAGAAGCCAATCTGGATAACATCGCCAAGGACATCTTATACAAGACGCTAGACAATAACATGTTTAGCAAAATCCAGACGTGCACAACGGTGAAAGAAATTTGGGAGAAGTTGACCCAGATCTGTGAGGGCAATGAAGAAACAAAAAAAAACAAGCTTACTGTGGCCCTCCAGAAATTCGAACTGATCAGGATGAAGCCTGATGAAACAATGGCAGAGTTTTATGAACGGTTTATGTGAGAACCTGAAATTTTCAAAATTCTATTCAATAAAATTCTTAGATTATCATATATTTTTATTCTCCATTAATAATCAAGGTCTTAACTTCTAAATACAGTCTCACCATAAGTAGCCATTATGTAGCCAAATAATGTCTAATTATGACCATAAAGTGGTGATTAATGGCCATAAAAAGCTGACCCCTCAAACTCCCCAATCTCTCCTATATATAGCACACTTCAAAAATGAAGAAATGAACTGCATAAACATCAAGAAATTTTGTCAAAATCGTTCAAGAGGCAGCCCCACAAAAACAAGAGGTAGATGTTTTGAGTATTCCAGCATCAATATGAAAGCCTAATGTTCGGAACCTATTGTCACCGCTCCAGTTCTTAGAATCCGATCTCTACCATCCAGAATTTGCTACTCTATGTTCTGAATAATAGGTACCAATTTCATTGTGATCCAAAGGTTATATTTCCGTAAATCAAATTCGCAAGAATGCTGCACAGATTACATTTGAGGAAACTACAACTTCTGTTTATCATCCTAAATTGATTTTGAATGACCTCGATATCCGATCTCCACCATTCAGGTTTTATTCGTCATGTCTTGCATGTGGTTTCCAAATTTCATTCTAATCCAACGGTTAGAGTTTTGTAAAGCTCATTTTCACTAAGTCTGTACAGATTCCATACGAGAAATCTGCAACTCTTGCCCATCACTTAGAAACTATTGCAAATTTCCTCGAAAGAAGATCTTGATCGTTCAAAAGTTATTTCATTATGTTTCATATATGCAACTTCAGAACATCTCTATATTTGTGATCCTCTTCGAGTAACAACTAGATACTGAATCAAGCATTGCCACCATATTCTCTATTTTGAGCAGTAATCAAGTAAGTAGGATTTTTTTATGTATTCATTCTAAACTATATGATTGTTCATGCTATATTCTATTCTGAAATTATCATTCGAGCACTTGTTTCGTGTCAAATTCGTGTTATGATTCATGATATGCATGCCAGTAATATCTGCTCTGTCTTAGTGCTGATATGAATCGAATTTATATGGGAATACAAAATTCTGCACTCTGAATCATATGATATGATTAAGGTCTCGTCCCCTTAGAGGAGTAAAAATTAGGAACTGATCAGTAGTACTCAGAATTCTGCACTCTGAATCACCATGCGATTAAGGCCTCGTCCCCTTAGAGGAGTAAAAATTAGGGACTCAGTAAACCAAGAAATTCGTGGAATATCAGTGTTGCTTGTTCTCTGCTCTGTTCAGTGTTCTTGGAATGTTTCCAAGTTCAGTTCAATTGTATATATATGTATATTTTTGTTATGCTCGAATGGTTCCCCCACTTGCTGAGTGTTTCCCCAAACACTCATCCCTTATTTTTCCACCCAGATAAGAATGAAAAACGGATTGAAGAAGATGAACAAGACATGTTTTAGGGCTGGTGAAGAAGACTTATTTAATTCTTGTTCTTTCACTTTCGCATTTCTGTTATTCAAGTTGTAAAGACAATCATTTTGATTATGTAATAGACTGGTTTTGAGCTGCACTACGAGGCTTGATGTTTTGTATGAATAATTATTAAACATCACCGATGTTCACGTCCAGGCTCGTTCTCGGGGCGTGACAGTTTAGCTCACTGGTGATTGAGCTAACAAGACTGGGGAAAGAATAGAGCAACAGGGAGTTGGACCCGAAGGTTATGAGAGCACTTCCCAAGGAATGGGATGTGAAGACGATGGCTATGAGGGAGTCGAAGGACTTAAACAAGATGGCGTTGTAGTACTTGTTCGCCAATCTGAAGGCTTATGAGCTCGAGCTGGAAACGAGAGCGGAGTCTGAACCATCTACTTCCCAACCAACAAGAGCTCTCGCTGCTACAAATCCTGAACAGAGTCCATGCTCCACAAGCGGCAGAACACCAGAGGAAATGAGCAAGGATGCTATGTCCTTGTTCATTAAAAAATTTGGGAAATTTATGCGGAAGCATAACTCTAAACCTTCTTCTTATGATACCCAGAAAAAGAGTTTTAATTCTCCTTCTGACGATAAATGTTATAACTGTGGCAGGCCTGGTCACGTCATGGCTGATTACAGTAAGCCAAAGGTGGATATGAAGAAGAGACCAGATCGCAGCACCAACAAGGATAAGAATGAGAAGAAACTCTATTGAAAGAAGAAAACTGAGAAAGCGATGGTTGCAGAAGAAAATAAAAGTTCTTGGGCTGACTCAGATTCAAAATAATCCAGCTCAGGAACATCCTCATCCAGTGAAAGCGATGATGAAGTACAATGTCTAATGGCTGATGACACTGATGAGGTATTCGATTTTTCTAGTTTGGAATTTACACGTGAGGACCTTGTAACATAGGTCCAAGAGTACAAGAAGCTTTCTCAATCATTCAAGGAAGTGAAAGTCGAAAAAAGAGTTGTGCCAATAAAACTGAGCTGGTTAGCTCAAGCAACATGCAAGCTGCTCTAAGTAATCTTGAATATGATAATGAGGAACTAAGAAGCAAGTCCGAGGAGATGCTTAATGAGAATAAACGACTGGCTATAATAAGATCCTGGACCAGGTCTTCTGCTTCCCTGGATAAACTGCATGGAGTTATGAAACCATCCTGGTGATAAAATATGATTAGGTTATAATAGCGATGAAAGCAGTACAGCAGAAACCAGTTGTGCCCCACAGTTGGAAAGGAAAAAGTTTCAAACCATGAACTTTGTAAAATCTAGTGCGGGACAGCCTGTAGAGGCAAAATCTGGTGAAACAAAGATGACTTTATAAAATCTAGTGCGGGACAGCCTATAGAGGCACAATTTAGTGAAATAAAGATAGCAGCTGAGCCTCCGATCTGGAAAGAAAGATATTGTGGGCTGGGTTACACTGCTCCTGAGAAGCCTCGTGAAAGCTGGCTCAGGAAAAGAGTTGAACAGATGCGGGATAAACCCAAATCTGATGTTAAAAATCCAAGCCAGCCTTCTCGATCTTATACAAAAGACAAGCAGTACAAGCCTAGGCACAAGAAGCCCAGATCGAATGGCACATACAGTGCTTATTCAACTTACACCAGATCAAAGAACACATACGGACCACACAAGTGCTTTGATGCACACATTGGTAAATGAGTTAATATTATCCAAGTGTGGGCCCCGAAAGGTCTAATCAAACCTGGACCCAAATAAATCAAAGGACACCAAATTTTCTTGACTTGTGATTACAGGAACAACAAATTTCCGGATTGGAGCAATCAACATGGTATCTGGATAGAAGATGCACGAGGCATATGACTGGTGATGCCAAACTGCTAACAGATATCAAATCATGCAACGGACCCAAGATCACCTTCGGTGATAATTCAAAAGGTAACACCGTGGGTAAGGGTAATGTCACGCCCCGAGACCTAGACTCATGACATCGGCAATATTAAACAATTATAAAAATTGTGAAACATTAAAGCCACCATAGCATAACTCAAACCAGTCTATTACATATCCTAAAATATGTTCATTTTTACATCGGAAATCAGAGAAAATTGCGGAAGCGAAAAATATAAATAATTACATCAACAGAAACTGAATCTTCACCAGCCCCAAAATTGTTCTTGTTCTTCTTCTTCTACCTGCTCTTCATTCTTATCTGGGGGAAGAAGTAAGGGGTGAGTGTTTGTGGAAACACTCAGCAAGTGGGGGATACCATTCGAGCATAACAAATATTCATATACATATACTGAATAACAAATCTCATAACAGAGCGTAACAGAGCATAACAGAGCTTAACAGAACTTAACAGAGCATGTCAGAACTTAACAGAGAATGTCAGAACTTAACAGAACGAGGAACAGAAAAGCATTGATACGGAAGACGAAAAATATAAATAATTACATCAACAGAAACTGAATCTTCACCAGCCCCAAAATTGTTCTTGTTCTTCTTCTTCTACCTGCTCTTCATTCTTATCTGGGGGAAGAAGTAAGGGGTGAGTGTTTGTGGAAACACTCAGCAAGTGGGGGATACCATTCGAGCATAACAAATATTCATATACATATACTGAATAACAAATCTCATAACAGAGCGTAACAGAGCATAACAGAGCTTAACAGAACTTAACAGAGCATGTCAGAACTTAACAGAGAATGTCAGAACTTAACAGAACGAGGAACAGAAAAGCATTGATAATTACTTCGTGTCTATGGTTTACTGATCAGTCCCTAATTTTTACTCCTATAAGGGGTCGAGGCCATGTGGTTACACCAAGTAACCCAGAGTGCGGAATATTCCGTAGACCCATATTACGACATAAATATCAGTGCAAAACAGAGCTTGAAATGAAACAGAGATCTGAACAGAAAGGTGCTCGAACAGTAGGTTCAAAACTGAATTCTTACATGAATAATATATATATAATATATCAAACGAATATAATAGAAAAACCCACTTACCGTAGTCTGAAGCTTGATTGAAATCTGATAGAAAGCTGGTGCACTAGGGAACAAGGTTTCAACGTGCAAGTTACTGTACTTTTTCTGAGAAAATTTTGGGAGAAGTCTTTGATGTTACAGCGAGGTATTTATAGGTGCAGAAATGGGTAAATCAAGGGTCTGCTATTAAGGCCATAAATCCCTGCTTTCATGGCCATTAAAATGGCTGTTACAAAAACTTTAGTGTAGGCATTGATTTGGGTCCCTTAATTGGCCATTAATCCTCTAATTGGCAGTTACAAATTGTGAATCTGATCTGTATGCGTGTAGAAACTGCTGGAATTCGCGAGCTAAAATCTGAATTTTTGTTGGTCAAAGCTGAGTTGACCGTCCAGCAGCTGGTTTTACCTATCCAGCAGCTGGTTTGACCTGCCCAGCAGTTGGTTTGACCTGTCCAGCAGCTGGTTTGACCGCTGACTGTACTGCTGACTGTGCTGCTGACTGCTGACTGTACTTCTGACTGAGCAGAAGCTGAGTTGACTGTGCAGAAGCTGGTTTGACTGTGCAGAAGCTGGTTTGACTTTCCTGCGTCTGGTTTGACCATGCTGCGTCTGGTTTGACTGTGCTGCGTCTGGTTTGACTTTTCTGCGGCTGTTTTTTTTTTCCTGGAGCTGAATTTTCGGGTTTTCACATCCCTCCCTCCTTAAAAGAAGTTTCGTCCTCGAAACTTTGGTTATTTTGATCCTCGAAAAGGTAGGGATATTGACTACGCATCTTCTCCTCCATTTCCCACGTGGCTTCTCTTTGTTTGACTGTGCTGCGTCTAGTTTGACTTTTCTGCGGCTGTTTTTTTTTTTCCTGGAGCTGAATTTTCGGGTTTTCACATCCCTCCCTCCTTAAAAGAAGTTTCGTCCTCGAAACTTTGGTTATTTTGATCCTCGAAAAGGTAGGGATATTGACTACGCATTTTCTCCTCCATTTCCCACGTGGCTTCTCTTTCGGTGTGGTTGGACCATTGGACTTTGACGTACGGGATTGTTCTTCGTCTAAGAACCTGGTCCTTTTTGTCCACGATTCGAATTGGGACTTCTTCATAGCTCAGTC